>CAADRB010000033.1:173287-414452 GCA_900708905.1 Hymenolepis diminuta
CAAAGGATAAAGGTCTGGTGAGTAGTTAGGAGGAGTCCATAAGTTTGGCGTGATATGACGATGCAAATTCTCGGTCATCCAATCCTGCATTTTGAGAGCTTTGTGGGGAGCTGAATCTTGTCGGAAGAAATAGGAAGGTCTTCCTCCACTGGTAATACTGCCTATCCAAGGCGATTTAATAACAATGGTTTGAAGAGTCCTCACATAGGCATCTACATCTGCATTAACTCTAAGACCCTGTGGAAAAGATGGAAGAGTCATGGTGTGTTCTACACTGCTAACAACGCCAAAAAGCATCACTGTTGGTGGAAACTTCGTCCACATGCATAACAGTTGGAACTTCAGTAGAGTCCGCCCCCCACATAGCCAGCCACCTACCATTTCTTTAATTGACTTTTTCATCCTGGTGGAAGCTGTTTTCGTCGAAGAAAAACCCAAAACATTCCTATTCTTCTGGGTGCCTTAATTTCTTTGAGAGTCCTTTCGCGCGCATTAAACAATTCTCTTCAGTTGTTTTTGTCCACATAAACTGACCACCTCGCCTAAAAACGTATGATTTGTATCCGAGGTCTTGATGAACAACATTCCTTATATATTGTTGTTCCTTCAGACACTTGAAGATGTTAGGCAAGATGTTGTACATTGACTTCGCACAATTTTCGTCCATCATGTCATGTCATGCTGTGCCATGCCATTCCATGCTATGCACCCTTCTCACAAACTCAGGTGTTTTGAGTGAGTGATTGAGTAAGCAAAGCGTTGAGAATGATCTTTTCTCTTTCTCGTGGTGGCCAATTCTTCCCCATTGTTTTCATTCAACTCCTTTCTAACTTTACAAAAGGAAGATCTGGTGACCTTAATAACCAAAACGCTTCTGCTTGTCGATCTAATAAAGAAATATACAAATAAGCGTAATTGATTGGATAAAAAGACGGATTATTCTCTAAAATAGTATTATTTATACTCCATCATACGTCATACAAATGATCGTTAATCGTTTGCAATCAAGGATTAAGGGAGGTTGTACAAAGGATTTAAAATCTAAAAAATGATACTAATATCATAATCTGGTATAGGGAGATGTGGATTTATTGACTGATGAATTAAATTACTACTACTCAGTAGGTTTTATAGCTCTGGCTATGTTTCGATGGGAGAGAAAATCGCAGCTCTTTTCGTAGACGGCGAATCGACATCCCATAGAGATGCAAGCCTTCAAGATGGATGGTTGAAGACCTTTGAATAGTCCAGCCATTCCTTCGTTGCGCCAAGTCTTTACAATACAATCGCGTAGACCTCGAACTATCAGTGGTCGTCCGAAGTAACTTCGAGCATCCTCAAAACCCTATCAAAATAAACACACTACTGATTCGATTTAAGTAATACTGTACATTTTGTTTGAAAGAGTTGTGAAATTAAAATGTCTTGATTATTAAGAAAAACAATTTCGGCGAACACCCATTTCCACAAATCTACGAACAAGGTGAATACCATCGTAGACTATCAAATTTGGGCCAAATGACGAATGAATGAATTAGATAGACCGTACGCCTACCCAAAAGATATGTAAGGGTTATTGCGAAAATACAAATCTTAATTAAGAGTAAGCATCTGAACACGAGAATCGTTACGAAGCCCCAATAAGTGTTAAAGGGATTAGGAGAGTACCGGATAGAACTAGTGGAAACAGTTAAAGAATTTTCATTTGCATTTTGAATGGAATGAATTGACGTTTTTTATTTAAATAGCAGCTTAATATCCACGTTTTCCAAAATCTCCAGCTTCAAAATATGATCTCTAGATTTCTTAATGAGTTTATGTCCGCTACGTTAAGAACTTATTGACAAGTTGAGTAATTTGAATGGTTCAACTTGAGTGAACTCTGGTAAGTTCCAGTAAGTTTAAAATTGTTGCCCCTCTCAATTACTTGCTCTTGACTGTACAAATGAAACTAATAAATAGAGATGGCATGATCAATTACGGAATTAAATCAGCCGGTCAGTAAGCTTTGAATATCGCGAGCATAATCTCATGCATAAATCTAAGAGTTAAATTATTAAATATGAAAATTAGGACATTACACAGTAAACTATACTATACATAGGAATATGGAAGTCCCATTGCTTCCAGAGTTCACAGAAAGTTAGAAAAGATTGATTTCATCCTGATTTCATTACCCACTTCTTCTTAACCTTCTCCCTGTTTCATACCTCATTGAACTTGTTAATTGTTCCCTTTATTCAAATGATTTTTCATCATTAAAACATGTAAGTTCTTTGTGCTACTACGAGTAATAATAACAGAAACATCTTATTTTCAAGTTGACTTGAGTTGGTTATATTATTAGTGGATGTATATGTCCATTCTAACAACCACGAGAAGATTATGGCTTTTTAACAAGTATAATGACAACTTCCCCAGAGGGTTAACCCTTTATTTAGATAATATTTCCCATGGTGATTTATTAAGATAGTAAACAAAGTATTTTGATGTCTAAGAATTTGCCTCATCCTACTCTAAACATTAATTAAGTTGACAAGAAGGTAAAATTGCACGATTTTGTGGTTATTTTATATTCACCTATAATTAGACTAGGAGTGGATGAATGCAATCGAAATGGGATAATTTTAAGTAATTATCTCGTCTTTAGTATTTTGATGTGAGAAAATAAAGGCTATCGGCTACTGACCTCCTCGGGTGAACATTCAAACCAATTCAACATGTTAAGTTGAAGGAAATTTCAAAAAAGGCAAAAGTTTGAAAAAAATCAGTTCCTTCCGATTGTGAAAACTCGAAAAAGCGAATACAAGTGTCGTGCAAAGAGAGGCCTTGGAAAGTAAAAAAACTCATCCCTTCCAGAATTTAAATAAACTAAGACTTCCCATTCTCTGACGTCAGTACTTACTTCATATCCCTCTCTTCATTTGCATTACACTTTTACGAACTAGTTTTCCCAGTTCCTTTTTTCAGAGGCTCTCTGATGCTTAAAATGTGCACATTTTTCTGTTATAGGAGACAATGCTAGCAGGGTTTTAAAAAGGTATATTTTGTATTAAACACGTTCTTCCAGTTATGGAAATTCTAGCGAAAATGGTCCACATTCCAGAAAATATCTAAATATCCATCCCTTAGCTATGCATAAACACCTTTTTTGCAAAACAGCAACTTAAAACTGTTAATGAAATCAGAAGAATGTGGACTGTCAAAAGGAAACCTAACATGTGTGCAACCTACAAATTAGAAGTGACATTTTGAACTTTGGATAACAATTAATTTGATCGCCTTAAAAAATAATAAAGAAAAGGCTAATAATATACCCAGACCTAATAAAAGGGAGGAAATTTGCTTTAGGTACATTTTCAATAAATAGTGACATAAAAAATAAAGGTAACAATTAAATACAATATGTAAAATCAATAGATAAAACTTATGCTAAATAAATATAAATTGGTAATGGAGCAGATTTGTTTTATTATTTATTTTACTATTGAGCAAGGAACACAGCTTAAAGAGATCTTCCAACGTAAAATTTTAATATCTTATCTTTGCTAAAACTGTAAGCTGTTGAGCATCATGCAAGATCATTTGCCTTCTCAACCCTACGAAAAAGAATGAGGAAACGAGGTGCCAAGACCATCCATCCTAATTAAGCGACCGGTCAATAAGAACCAGACAAAAATTTGCTCCAATCCATGGGACGAAATATGAAATTTAAATTTAGAACGCGAACTATCCATTTAGCAAATATTGTACAAACTCGAATCCCAAAATCAAATAAATGCTTTGACCTTGTGCTCAGCTCTCTCCACCACTTTATAATTTGGCTGGCATTCTGTTAAGAGAGTTCAGTTACATCCCAGAACTAAACTTTTTTCATTACTGTGGGTAGTAATAATAAACCAAAGACGTATCACAAGTGATTGCACTTCAAATGGTTTTTTTGATTAAGCTTTATGGATTACTGTGAAAATTTTAAAAAAGATAGTTAAAGATAGCAGAGCAACTTTAATGTTAAACGCGGTCTTATATGTAAGAACGAGTTGCAGACTAATTATCATGGAGGTGGGGAGTCAATTAATGTTTCAATAATCGAGAAACCGACATACAGACACCTTTTCATTTAATCAGTAGGGGTACAGAAAAAATGTCAAATTCTCATAAGTTCGTTAAAATTCATAAAAGAGGTAAAAATGTATGCCTATAGACTAGAATACAATAAAAATGCCAGAGATTTTTGAAAACTGAAGTTGACTTAAATTTATCTAACCTATTTATACACTATACACTAATGCACTATTTACGTATGGGACTCCATACTACGCATAAAAATAATGAAATGTAAACAGAAATTATCGAAACAGCAGGCAAAACCGTCTGTTTGCTAATGCGCATATGATTTTATGGCTTTCGAGCATATGGGAGAGCATTTAATCACCAGTGAACTTGCAGTTAAGAGTTGTCTAAATTAGGATGATCATAAGTCAACAACCAAAAGCTATTGCAAAAAGACTGAGTTATGGAATGGAAAAATGCCTAAGCTACTGCTCTTTTAGGTCTTGAATAATTGAACTAAGGATATGGAAAGGAAATAAAAAATGTAGTTGAAAACTATTGGGATAGAAAAGGGTCCTTATACCAGTAAACGGAAAAGTGGTTAAGTAACATGAGGTAAAGCGAGGGAGTAAGATAACAAAGACAAATTAATAAGATGGTAGAGAAAAAGAGAATGCCAGGGACAAAAAGTGGAACTCGATATACAGTAGATAAGTAGGCAGAGATAAGTTCACTAAAAGACGATTACTCAACAAAGGAATCATTGATATACCCTGTATAAGCCCCTAGAGTTTTAGAAGTAAGCTCGCAATCTTCCAGGATCAAAAGGAAGCACACATCCCTTCACGCATAGTAGCCAATCAGTCAAAAATGGAAATGCCTGGCCATACAGTTATCTTCATGAGACCACTCAGTGGGATTATGTGGCCGTAAGGCAAGATGGCCGCTCCCTGCTGTTTAATCCTTATTTTCATTTTCTATATATCTTAAGGGCTTTAGGCTCTTTCATGTTTACTTGACTTGTCTATATAATGTTCCCCTACAAAAATTTATTTGAACCATATTGCCTACACCTACCTAACTTGGCAGTGGGGACTCATGCTGTTGGAAAGAATTCCACGAAGACTTCAACTGTAAAATCTATTTTAAGCTTGAATGTTCATGATCAAACAAGTGTAAGATTATATAAAGAACTTCAGTACGAAAAATAGTGATAAAAAGCATGAAACGACCTTACGTTTAAGAAAAAAATACACTAAAGGCATATGATTTATTGAGATAATGAGACAAGTCACATCAAATATTTTTTGAAGTACTAAAGGAAAGCAATGGCAGACATAGAAGAAGCAGACTCTTATAGAGGACACTTGTGTGTGCCAAGCGTAAGGTTACTCTAACATACCGATAAAACCCTAAACTCGTTTTATTTCAAGAGGAACGGTGTCATCCCTTAACCAAACAGAAAAGAAAATGCCTCTTAAAGAAAGAGAAGAAAATTTCACCCGAAAACAACTATCGGTTCCAGGAAATATATAAGGCACATATAATCTGTTTACATAAGTGGATTTTTAACGAACAATTAGTTAAAAGTTCTTGAAAAAGAGAAATATAGAACATTTTAGTAGAATAAGAACTCAAACGAATTTTCTGATATTAAGTGATTTTGAGCTGATTTTCCGACATTTCAGGTTACGAAACCCAAACGAATTCAAAGCTTCACTCCTAAAGTGAAATTTTTTTTATTTTTGCCCGATTTCCTTCAAGGTAAAGCTACAAACATTCGAGATCTCTTCAAATATCCCAAATCATGGGTTATAAAGCAGAGACCGTACCCGAAACTCGAGCTACACATAAATCTACAGCCCGAAATTTTTTGGTTTCTCTAAATCTAATATTGAAAGCTATCGTATAATTTTATCAATTTGAGTGAATAAAAAGTAGCAAAAAGCAACAAAATACCTAAATATGTTATTTTAAATGATATAGGTATTGAAATCAACAAAATCGGAACTTGTTTAAATCATTTATTGGTGTTTCGAATGTCTATAAAAGGAATATCTTGCCTAAACAGATTTAGACCAAATAATTTACTATATGACAATATCAAAAGGTCTCCATAATTATTAGCGATCGTGACGAACTCTTCAGTACATGTGAGAGGGGGGGGGGAATAATAGTGAAAATCTTTAAATAGATCAGAATATAACAAAATATGTCGTTCACCAAATGCATATTAATTGACATACCTGAACTTGAAGCCGTTTCTTAGCAACATCCATGGGGTAGACCAAGCACTTAGAAACCATTCCTGCCACAGAACCAGCGGTTACACTTCGAACCATACCTGAAATCACAAATTAATTACATTTGGATTAAATTAAACATTTAAGAATCCAAAAAAGTGCTTTATATAGATTTTTTTACTATTTTATTCTGATTTACAATAATCGGTCAGATGCAGATAAACATCTTGACAAAATTCTTGCTCAATACAGTGTGTTATTTACTGAACTTATCTTTACTCAAATTCTGGAAAAATCGAGATAGTTTACGGTGCCATAAAATACGTTGATCCAATTAGCATTGCCACTTCATTCTTGGTCACAGTAAAGAGTTCATAATATCTTCTCTAAGATTATTTGGATCAGGAACCGTTCTACATTTTGGTTGAGGAACTCGTCAACCTGACAGCTGGCTAGGCGCTGCAGGAGTCTTCATTCAATACAAATTGATCTACATATGTCTATATGAAATTGAATTAATTCCCAGGAGGTCTATACTATCCTATTTATTATTTTGTCGAATTGGTAAAGAAAATATTCCGCAATTGATTATATAGTATAGCTCTTCACTAGCACATTTATTCAAGGGGAAAAGGGTATAGTGAAGTGAAGATTCCTCAGGGGATTTAATTGTAACTTTTTTTACACCTTCAGGATACTCAGGAAGTTAATTCCGACTAAAGAATAGTTTACTGAAAGATTAAGAAGTAAATGCATTGGATTTCAATTTTGATAAACGTCTGTTTTAATTTGTAGCACATGTCACGAACCAGTTTTAAGTCATTTGATAGTAGAAAGCGCACACCTGAAATTATACGAATAAAAATTGGCTGGCGTAACTACTTCCGTCATCATTGCTAAAGAATTGATATTAGTCAAGATTCGCAGCCTTGAAACTAACGAAGATTGCTTAAAATTAGCAGATCTCAGTAAGTGGAGTTCAGTCAAGATGAACGGAATTCTGTCCATGTGCTTTGCTTATACAATCAGAGCAAACATCTATTATTGAGGACGGTTTTGCACCTGGATCAAATCTGTTAGGAAGCCCAATCGAATATTTTCGTTGCATTCAAGAAACTCGCAAGCTTCATCTCTCACGCACCGGATTATCGACTGTTGGATTCCCACGCTCACAACAACAAGAGTTTTAAGTCTCCTTCCTTCCTCTCCCTTGAGTTTGAATAGATGTAGTTTAAATATGGAGTAACTGAGAAGTTATAAAGAAATCAAACTAATCGAAACAAGCATTAATTCCTAGAGGGATAAATGAGCAGTGCCATTGAGGAACTGGTATTTTAGTATCTGATCTCGATCGGTATTAGAGTGTAATTGGCCATTTCCGTGAGAAGAGTCAATCTTTTGATTTCTGATACTACTAACACACCGGAACGTAAATAGTTATACAAATTACTACCTAAATTCGCCTTGAAAGAGTTCACATTAAATGCCTGAACATAGAGGCTTTAATGTAAATGCAACAAAAATCTTGCGTTTATAATAACGTGAACATGGATAAATGATAATTAGGTGCGTTTTCGGAGATTAAAATTATACATGATAATGCATGCCTTTGGAACTTACTGGTATCTGCTGAAGGATCTGTCGGTAGTCGACCAAGTACTCGAGTGTCCCAAAGTTCGAAAAGATTCACTGTTAATTTATAAACAGCGAAGTTGAGACCGGTCTGTGGAGCGGTGAGGAGGATGGATGGACTCAGTCCCCGGAAAAAGCCTTGGAATCCCTCTTTTTTAGCAATACTGACTATGGCCTCTCGAATATTGCTAAATAAGTTAAGATGAAGTCAACAGGAATCTTAGGATAATTAACCTTATGTTACACCCCTTCCTTCATAAAAGGAAAGGTTTCTAACAGCATAAGACTTAAAGCTTGATTCAAATCCCCGAAACCATTCATTTCTTAATCAATGCATAGCTCCCTGACGATTCGTCCAAACAATTAGGCATCAATAAAAAAACCAAACAAGCTAATCAAACTCGAGCAAGTCAAATAGTAAAATCCAGTCTCATGGATGATTCTGCAAGAAGAGACAAATCAATTTAAAATGTGCTGTAACAACTGAATATGGGATAAAGATCAAATAATGCAGAGAAACGATTCCCGGCATGAGCTAACTATTGGGGTCATATAAAGAAGGATGTTTAAGATAACATCTCTCGCAATTCCGTTTTCAATTCTTTTAAAAGTAAGACAAAATTCTGTTTGTTTCCCAGAAGAAAATCAAAAAACGGGAAAAAAGAAAATTTAACTGGTGTTTCAGAGAGACGGTACTAATCCGTAAATAATAAATCTAGGTTTAATGGACTCACATGTTATACAGGAAGACTATGCTTCTGCTGTTCCGATCAGTACAATGCATACTTTGCAATATACGGATTTTTAATAATTATGAAAAAAAAACACAAAAGCTCAAAAGTAGACATTGTGTTGAAACGGAAATCAAATATATTTAATTAAGTGTCCCAGTTCTGGAATCTTCAAAGCCCTTAAATGGGAGGAATTTTACAAAGAATTTATTTCCGATTACTGAGAAGTACTCAAGGCGTTTTCAGATTTCGAACCCCTTCTCACTTCAATAAAACACTTCGAGATTTCAAAGTCATGCCTCTACCCATAGCAATAGCAAATATTACTTTATTAGGGTCTCTAATTCGACGTGATACTACATTTATCGTCTAAGCTGAAGCAACTACTACCAACTCCTGATCAATGAACCTGAAACACACAAATGCAAATAATCACTATTTATTTTTTATGATTAATTGGGAGAGAACTACACAGATTACGTGTGTCGTAGACAACAGATACATAAAAAACTTCGTTAAAAATTATTCCTTAATAATAAACGGGAGGAATACAAAAAATAAACAACTTTCATTAGTTAAATGCCAGGCAATAATATTAAACATAACTAGAACTCAACTTCCAAATTCGACCTTTAACAACACTTCTACATTTCTACATGATTAAATCGAATATGATGAAAAAGTAGTTATTATCTAACACAATTCAATTTATTCCTTTTGGCTTTCATGCTATCTCAGTGGAAAAATGTTAAATTTTAAAACACTAAATACATTACCTTCATTGCTTAAAAATACACCACAGGAGAACAGAGAAGAAAGTAAACAAACTTTTTACATAATGCATGATGAAAGTATATCTCCTTGCATCAAAATCATAAAACCTTACTTGTAGATACGTGGCTCTCCCTGAGCGATAAACCTAGTCTTCAAAACATCTAGAGGCTGAGTGCAGGTTGCTGCAGTGACGCCAGCAAGACAACCACAAATGAAATTGACTGCAGATGCGATAAATTGGCGTGTTTCAGGATCACCCTGAATCCCCCGAGTTAAGTAAGTATACCACCTTGTGAAGAGTTCGAATGAGGTGAACTGGATCCCAGAATAAGAAACAGCAAGGATTTGCGAGGAAAGATGACCCTTCCAAAAAGCGCCAAATCCCTCCTCTTTTGCAATACACTTAATGGCTTGAAAGACACTGCGGTATTTCGCGGATTCTTGAACGGCTGAAATAGGTTCTACTTGGAGCTATGAAAGGGAGGATGTAAAAATCTATATATGGACATACTTGAAATCTAACTTTGACTACATCTAATGGTTGAACACATGCTCGGCCACAGAACCCACTAAAGCAACCCGCGACAACAAAATCTGCATTAGAGAGGTTTTGATATTTTGATTTATCGAATCCGACCATTTTCCATGTGTTTTACTCTACAACGCATGAAAAATGAATTGTTTGTAAAACGCACCACAAAGTAGGAGATATTTACCCTGAGATGATTGGCTTCTGCAGCTGAGATTGTAAGGTCACAAATGAGGATTAATTAATTAAATGTATCTTGGTATTTCAGTGTTATTATTGTGTTTTCTTATTCGCTTCCACGAAATACGTTTAATTAAATTATATCGTTGGCATCTAATAAAAATTATTTGAAAGGTTGTATGGTAATGCAATTTATATAAAATTCTCCAGAACCGTTTTTTTCAAACTATAACAAAGCCAAAATAAGTATGCTTATAAATAATTATATAAAGTCCTAAAACCAATCAAGCTCTTAACTCACTTTCATCATTTCTATTTAGCACATACCTACCCCAAATGCTATTATGAACGAGAGTAATTAAGATTAATGCCAGCCCCTTCAAAGAACCTTTGCTAAAAATATTGGCATATTTTCCTCTGAACAGAGTAACTAAGAAATAAAACTCTCGAATACTATGGACCAAATCTCCTACACATATAAGTGGATTTCACTTTTATAGCTAATCGCCCAGTAGTCCGAATAGTATAATATATACTTTCTTTATAAATAAGTGAAAAAATTATTATGAAATACGTCTAAAACTTTTTTAGCAACTAGAAGAACAACTTTGTTTCCAAAACACAAACTTTCCATTACCGGCGTAGGCATGCTAATATCACTTTTTCTACTCACCGAAGAAAAGTGTAAATTATTTATTAGAATTAAAGGAGTTATTAAAGTTCATATTTAATAGTAAACATAGAGGGGTATAAGCAGCATTAGGGTCTACTAACTTCATTGAAGCTAGAGGAAATGTCAATTTTATCTCTACAAATAAAACGGCCATTCGCCTGTACTAAAAATAGTCTTCTTTGTACAAGTTAGTTTGCGCATAATAGGAATCTGGTCAAAAATAAATTGATTAATTAATGCATTATTCTAAAATACTAAAATAAATCAAAACAAACCAATTAAAGGTCGAGAATAAGAAATACATCTTTTCGTGAAAAAAGTGTTATCAGGTTCAAAGTCTCATAGATAAAGTAGATTTCATTTATCCTGTGAGAACTAAGTAGCATAGACTGTATAAATATGAAAAATCGTGATTTTTAGAGATATTTCGGAAATGGAGAAATGAATGCTCCTTAAATCATCAGACTTGCTGGTTTGCAGTCATCGGATAGTTGACCATATAGTACACTATATAACTGAAACAGTTTAGAATTATGCGAACTAATTTTTTAGTAAACACCGTATATTATGTGATATTCAAATGATTAATTCAAGATTTAATAGATGAATAGATCTGTTACTGAGATAGCAACTCTGATATTTTTCGCATCGAAAATTTTAAGCATTGAAAGAAAATGGAGCAACATTACTATAGATAGATGCACTACTTTTCGTAAAATGCCAGTCTGTCTCATCTTTTGAAAGCGATTGCTGAAAAAATAGCCTAAATTTTATTGTGGAATAAGGGAGAAGAATTATTTTAACGAAAAAGACTTTAGCGTGATGCCAAAATGACAAAGATTATTAATGTTTTTCATAGAGAAGTTGTCAACAGGTGTTATGTTTCAAAATAGGATATTTTATGTCATGGAGCTTCAATAAGGAGTACTTTTACAATGATTTTATATTCATTTTAAATACCTATTGCGACAAACACACGATTCGAATAAAATCGCTTGCACTGTACTAAATTCGTATGATATTTAACAAAATTGCACATGGTTTGCCTGTTTTTTCGGCAGTATTGACAAGAATATCCAAATTCAGAATTAAAAATTGGGGTAGCTCATGAAGTAGAGTATTGTTTATCTTTTATCTAGTTAAATCACTGAAAAGCCTGGAATTTCAATCTAAATTAATTAAATTCGTACTAAGTTATTCAATTAATAATATCATACGGATAATAATATTTAAAATATATATTTTAGCATTTACTGAACAATTTTCTTAAAGCTTTCTCTTTTAAGAGAAATATTTCTTGAATTTGCCAGAGCCCATTAAATTAACCTTCATTTATTAACTCTTTTGTTCACAGGTGGATATGGAGGGTTTTGCTGAATGTACTGCCTTTACTATACCTTCATATGAAAAGTATCCGGATTGGTCAAAGGCTGAAGTTAGCACTGGGGTAATTAATTTATGCTTGAAAAGTTATTTCCCTTAGACAACTTTGGTGGCCTGCGAATACGATGGTGGTGTTGTAATTGGTTCCGACTCGATAACATCCAGCGGGTTAGCTTTTATTTAAACATGTTGAATTTTTAGTGTTTTTGTGGCTAATCGTGTAACTGACAAACTTACACGACTGACAAAGTATATTTATTGCTGTCGTTCTGGTTCCTCTGCTGATACACAATCAATTGCCGATGTGGTTAAGTACCACTTGGATTTCCATTCAATCCAGATGGGCCGTGAACCAACTGTTGCTGAAGCAGCCAATGTTTTCCACAATTTGTGCTACAATTATCGTGATAATATTTTAGCTGGTGTTTTTGTTGCTGGATGGGATTCGGTGTCGGGTGGTCAGGTACGAAAATGAACTGCATTTTTTTTAATATCTCGTTTAGATTTATTCCGTTCCAGTTGGTGGTATGCTCATTAGGCAACCTGCAGTTATCGGAGGTTCGGGAAGTAGTTACCTCTATGGTCACTTTGATCTTAATTACAAGCCAAATATGACTAAGGATGAAGCTGTACAGTTCGTTAGCACATGTAAGCCTAATGATAAGGTGCTATTAACTGTAATTCTGCTCTTGTTCTGCCTTTCATGCGTTTGCGTTATATAATTACTGCAATTTTACCTATAGTTAGATGTATTTCCTCTCAATTCTCTTGTTGCTCTTTTATGGCTATATTTCCTCTCTTTATAATTACCACTTACTGGTGTCCCTTCCTCGTGTAGGTGTTGGCTTGGCGATAAACAGGGATGGCTCAAGTGGTGGTTGTATCCGACTTGGTATTATCAACGGCGATGGCGTTGAACGCATACTTATCAGGGGAGACCAAGTGCCCATGTATTCATACAAACCTTAATGACCATTGTTTAATATTAATAAATTGTTTTCCGCAACATTTTCAATAGCGTTTCCATTTGAATATGTTAAAAAATTAAAATTCATTAGTTTCAATTGGATATTAGGCTAATGAGCGGTTTTCCCTGATCGATTCTATACCATGTTCTGTAGTTTCTTTAAGATCCTGAATTGTTACGAGCCAAGTCACACTCATTGTTTTGTCTTCTATTTATTTTGATGTTTTGAATGTCTGACTCGTTATTTTGATGATCCTAACAAACCACAGTTTCACTTATTATTCGGTATACATGAATTCCAAATTCGACCTACTCTAATGAACTACCCAACAACGGAATTTAGCTCACGATCGCAGTCTGAATTGATCTGAGAGAGATGCCGAAGTGCTTTATCTCTAATAGGTATGCCAACATGAATTTTCTCACATACCTTTAACCCAAATATTTAAAGTTTCGCGAATGGAATGGAATTCCATAATTGCCATTGAGTGGAGATGTCGATTAACGGATGGTGATTAGGACCAATAAGCCGTCACCGAGGGTATCCTACCACAGGCTGTTCAGAATTGTGCACATTGAAACCCAAGCTAATACCAGTCATCGCGCAGAGACGCTTAGTATTTATTTCAATAAATTGTGGTGTCTTTCTCTGACACTACCGAGTTGTTCTAGCGACAAGTGTAACTTGATTTATTCTTCCAATGTGATCACAGTCCTCGATATTGAAATGGCAAATAATTTAGGAATAAACGTTGCAAACAAAGAGAGAAGTGACAGAATAGTCATCGGAGGCAAAATATGCTGAAAGATACAGCGGAAATTTGCATAACGAAAATATTCTGATGATGATCTCTCTATCCTGATTTGTGAGTCAGTCATGATTAGGCCGAAATTGATTGTACAAATGAGTCACATTACTAATTGCGGACATCAATTTTAATTTTCTGTAGGTAACTGTGCAATCGGATTTCCTTATAGATTTCAAAAGCCACAAGTGGAAGGTTTGATATAGGCGAATATGAAGATAAGGTAATACTTTCTATTTTTCGAAAAAAACAATAACTGCTTCTGAAAATATTAAAACCTTTGAAAGCTGTTTCTCATTTATTTCTACAAAATATATTTCAAAATAATCAAATCTGACATTGACTTAATATACCCTATGTAGTTAGTAAACATCTGCGTTTGTCCTCCTTTTTAATCTAATATTTCCTTTACTCAATGGCGAACAAAAAGACTAACGTGCAATGGTTTAACAGATTAATGTAAAAATATTTGAATTCTGCCTGGTGAAACAGATTTTCCAAAATGACAGAACAGGATACTCTACAATAGAATCAATCAGTAAATATTAAGTAATAGCAATTAGAATAATAATTCTTATTATTCCTATTCAATTTGAAATCATATAACTAAAATAATTAATTAAACAATGCAAAGATCTTTCAGTTAATTTTGCAATTTAAGGGAATCTATCAAGAGCTTACTAAGCAGATCAAGATGCTCAGAAGTTTCTGTTTAATCTGTAACGCTTTCTCTTCAAAGTCCCTAATTGTAAAATATTAAATCATTGATTAAGATATTAATAACTATAAAATGATGCCTAATGAAATAAAGAAAAATTATCAACTGATCTTTATTCATTGGCTAATTTAAGGAACATGAGAAATTTGAATGAAATTTATTTAGTACTAATGCTCTCTATTAAAGAAAACTGTTTTATCGAAGCAGCTATTTGCACATTCTATGACATTTTACTCGACTTTACATATGAAAGCTACTTATAAGAATTTACCATGTTTGAACAATTAATGATATTGATCTGATCTTTATAAGAACCTGTAAGCATATATTTTACAGAAATACAGCTGTTTTCTTTATCTAAATTAAGTTAAATACATAACAACCTTGATCCTGCCAGTGCCGCTTTTTGATTGGATACCTCTGATCGATCTCTCATAATTTGACTCAGAGACATAAGCTCGTCTTTCGGTGGACGAGATCATATAGAATTATTAGGTAAATATTCGAAATCTGTTCATAGCCAAAGACAAACAGTTAAATTTCTTGAAATGACTGCTTTCTTGAAAATTTCACGTTTCTAACCAGTTTATAATTGGTAAGCAACATTATTGATTGTTTCTTTTATTTAAAGTGCCGCAATAGTTTATGTTCTGCGATCGTTTTTGGTATTTTCGTAGCAGATTATATTCGTTACTTTGATTTTGTGTTTTATTGAACAATTCTATCATCTTAAATTTTTTTCCTTCTAGATTAAATGGACTCGGAGCCGAAAGGTTGCCTATTTCCAAGTTCAGAGGTTTCAGGACTTAGAGTGCAGGAGTGTATACCGGAGAAATGTAAACTTCATACCCTTTATTCCGTCGTTTCTGCTCAATGTCCATTAGGTTATAATTCTTCTACCACTTCAAACCCCAACTCGTCATCTACCTCCTTATCCTCATTAAAATTAGTCCGAACAAGATGTATGGTAAACCGGACTACTGAAGTATTTTACTGGCTACCCCCTGTAGAAGACTGCTTTTCTGGTGAGTTTACTAATCCTGCTTTCTTTAAATATCTTTACCTCTACTAGTCTTATTTAAAAATAGTTATCCTACTCTTTTATCATGAATCTTGATTTTATTGACTTTTGTCATGAAATTGTTATTTTTGATGTCATATTTAAAGCCTAATTGAGTTATATTGGCTTTATGTCAGCCAGTACGTATTTTCTATCATCATGCAGCTTTGAGCTAGATTTAGGAAGATTCCTAACATGCATTTGGTTCGTTTACTATTTTTACTTTTCTTTAATGTGGAGAAAACAATTGCAAGATTAGTTATCCAATGTAACTCAGGAGAAATCCTTCTAAATTTTAATTGTCTGATTTTTTTCTTTTCTTATATTAATAATCCCAACGAACCTTCTATTAAACCTGCAATTTTTTTACCATTTGGTCCGTCTATTATAAATAAAAATGTGTTAGTAAAGGGCGTTTTTCCATTCTTAATAATTACAAATTGAAATTTAAATATGTAATTTTAATAATCTAAGGATTTAAAGATGTGACCTATTAATGGGGTATAAAAATTCGATCAACATGTGTCCATGTAAAAAATCTCGCATAAATGAACATATGATTTTTTTTCTGATTATTTTTAACGATCTCTGGTATTTTTCCGACCATCTCTGTACTTCCTTACTTGATTTATTCCTTAACTGTGTGAAGCTATCTTAAATAACTTCTTTTGATCTTTATATCGTCCTCTTGCTTGGCCTTTTTCACTGTCTCAAGCTATTTTAACGGAAAACTTGAAATGATTCTGATTATTCCATGATCGCATTGCTTCCGTAATAATCCAGAAGTGCTACGCATTGCATCTTCAATAGATTTTAAGGTGACTCACATAAATTGTAAGAAATACATTGACTGCATTTTCTCTTTATTTTTTGCTGGGACTCCCTGATTTTCTTGAGTTTCCCCGTTTTTACGCCTGTGATTTTTCTCTACATTTAAGACATTTCTGGAACATTGTAATTTAAATCAATTAGTCTCTACTGCTTCCCACATAATTTGTTTCTCATTTATTTCATTTGAGAGTTTTCTTGCACTCTTTTCTATAAGTATATCTTCTTATCTATATCTTGGACCAATATTTTGTTCGCGATTTTCCTACTAGACTAAGTGTTACATTCATGTAAGCTAATGTCATTCTGCTCGCCGAGCAATTAGAGTAAGATTGCGCTGAAATGGTATGACTTAATAAGTAACTGATAAAAAAGTGAATATCGGTAACAAGTATTTGCTCAGGCACTCTTGAGTGAACCATCATCTAGTTTGAATTTTAGAACACAAAGCAATGAACTGAACCCAATAATGAAAGTGTTTTTACATTATCCAACACAAGATTAGCGCTTCCTACTCCTAACTCAGATGTCCGCAGTACTAAGCCACTGACTGTAAAAACTGGAATAGTCTAAACCCTCTTCCATAGTCGCTAATTTCCCTGTACCAATCAACCCAAAGTTAGAAGAAGTGAGAGTAGTTGAAAACGTTTTATTCGATTAGTATAGAAAGAATTCAGTTTCACATAACGCTTATAGAAATTTCATAAACAAAGGGGGATTTTCTGGTAAATTACACGTGTCTTAACTTTAAGATAGGATGCATAAATATTATTGATTCGGGAAATCGCCACAAATATAATGAGTGACACTTCAGCAACCTAACCTCTCTTCACTTTATCCCCTATTAGAATATTGTTCTGTTATCCGAGTTCAACTACTTTCTCACGAAAAAAATTTTTGGGGTTTTAATATAATATCATCTTGTTCAGCACAATCGGAAGAGGCTCCTCCCTACTTTTACGGCTCCATCTACACCCTTCGACAATTACAACAAGCCTTCCAGGCGGGTAAAGCCGCAGCCGTCGCGGTGCGAGAAAAACCTCTTGTCTCCCTCTCAGTCGGCATGTCTGCCCTCTCTATAGTTCTTGTTCTCATTATGCTCCTCGGTGTATGCCATCGAAATGTTCCAGAGGTCGGTACGTCCGGCGGTTCCTCAGGAAGTACTGCGGCACAGAGACAGCGACAAGCTGCCGCTCGACGTCGAGCTCGAGCTAGGAGTCGTCGACGGGAGAATGACAATAGAAATTCTATTGGAACGCAAGCGGATGTTGCGGAACCCTCAGATAGATTGTTTATTCTTCTTAGACAGGAATTTACTCGACGAGCTGAAATTGTAAGTATGAATGCAAACAATAAATGCTTCTCTGAATTGTTATAGTTGGTTAAATAGAAGTCACGATTTCTTTTTCTTTCATTTAGAGGTTTTCTATCGTAGCATAGAATTAAGTGTGTTGATTTGGCTAGGGTGGTGGGTGTTGTCACTCTTAATTTAATTTTTTGTTTTTTTTTATCAATCAGAAATGAATGGATTGTTAAGAGTTTGTACTTCGACCAAAATTGTATTTTTCATTCCTGGTTTTTCTCTCATTAGTCCTTTCCTTATTCGGCAGATAGTATCGTCTGCTTCTTCTCGGTTACAAACTAAGTAACTCAGTTAGTAAGAACACGAAACACTAACAGCTGTAATCTCAGCGATTTGGTGAGTTGGAGATAGCGTTTTGCCTCGTTCGTATATCGCATAAAAGAAACAGACATAAAGATGTCAATTAATAGACGTTAAAATTCACCATTGAGAGGTGGCGACACACCTGGAAATGCAGAGTGGGAAATGTAGTTAGAAAATATTTAGAGGTGAATAATCTCAGTCAGTTGTGAGGAGAACGTGTGTGAATATATTTTTATATGTTTATTGCCGTAAGGTTTAGTTAATTAATTAGAGTGCCTCATTTTAGTGCTGTCCCACTTTTACTGATGACTTGGCTTATTTGTTAGTGCAAAACCAGTTTCAATTGGTAACTATGGGTTTGTATTCACATAAGGGTTCATCGTTATAGTCTTAAATTCTTACTATTAAGCGAATGTCAACAATACTTGGATCGAGCAGTGAGCAGGTATTCTGGAACAGCTCTTACGAATAAAAACTCGCATTTTAACATCACTCCTGTTAATTACCGCAATTGGCCATCCGTATCACTGGAATAAGCACCGATGTCGTGACCTTTGACTTTACAGACGTGGAAGTTAATAATCTAAAGAGTCCTGGCTTCTCTTAATTTGGAGTTTTTGTAATAGTAGCGACTGTTTGTCTTTTCGTAAAAGGCCTTCTTAGTATGAACTATTTAAGAATTCTAACGTATGTTTTATTGAATTATTTTTAATATATGCGGCAATTAAGAGTCAGATAAATAGACAGCAAAGTTAGCCTAGGAGCTAATTGTTTCATTGATCGATTTGATTTCACAAAATTTCACACCCTTCGTCCTCTTCTTCTTTTTCATATGTTAAGCGCAACTTTTAACCACATCTACCGTTACCGCTATTGTGTCATTATATCATTTTCACTGCGTCTTTAGAGCATCATGGTGTGACACAGTGGTTAAGAAGCAACAATTTGTTTTCAAAATCAACCAATAAACTAAGAACATAAGAAGAACACTCGCAACATGAGATTTCTTTCTAAAATATGAGTTGTACGTAAACATTCGCTTTCAACTTCCAAGTCTATTTAGGAAAGTAATTTCCAGAGGCGCAGCATTATGGAGCCACTCAGGTGAGTAATTCAAATTCTGCCAACCCCAACCAGCCATTGTGGTTAGCCATTCCCCTCACTGAGTGTACATTGACGAGGATCGAATCCATGACCCCTGACTTTCCAGACGAGCATGTTAACCACTGGGCCACCTGTATTTGGTTGTGGTTCCTTAAAGCGCTCGGTACTCAATTACAGAACTTGTTTCGGTTGTGAATAAATGTTCTTGACTGTCTTTGCATCTGTCCTAACATGTACTTCTGTAATGATCTATCACCACCTTTGAACTGCAACAATGGGTTCCGAACTTCATTGTGTCCCAATAGCTTGTCACATTCTTGTACATTTAAACGTCCGAAGTTCTTTATTGTAGGTAATAACAGTATAACATGTCCGTTTATTTCTAAATATAACATAGATGTTACTAATCGGCACTGGAAGCCATTGTTGATCATTGTACCTGAGGAAGTTACCTGTATATCACCATTACCGCTAACTGTCTATATACTATCGTCGTTGCCAATCACATAATATATGGTAAAAAATCGTTAATGGTTCATTAATTACCCTCTCGGTGAATGTTAAACTGCTTAATTGCCTCGTTTTAACATGCTTTCGTATTAACATGTTCGTAGTATGGCTTACGTTAGTCCCCTTAACCACTTAATTTAAACAAGAGGGGTAGGTAAGCGCCGTCGAAAAGATTTGTTAATGGTAAAGTGGACTTTGTCCTATTCATGAGCTGTAGATCGTGCTATATTTATCCTCCAAATCACCCTTTGACATTCTATCTTATTGTGTAGTGTTTGTTGGATAGTGTTGGTAAATCTCGAAACTTTTATTTGCAGAAATAGTGAAATAGAAGTCTCCATTCTATAGATTCTCGCGATTGACTACAACAACAACCTGTTTATCTGCTTTTTTGATCTATTACATAGTTCCCTCTCTTATGGCATAATATATGTACTTGATTTGTTATTCAACTAATCTTTTTACTGGGAATTGGTGGTGCAGTGGTCTGCCAAGCCAGAGGTCACGAGAATGATGCTCATCAGTGCACATTCAGTGATGTGGATGACCGACCGCACCAATTAATTCTGGTAAACAAGGGTGGTGGTATGCAAGTTTCTCATAAGAGGATCTCCATGATATTTTATCTCAACTCAGTCAAGAGTTGTAAATACTTTCCATATTGAGCTTTGGGAATTTTATGGTTTGTTACAAATTCGGTAATACAAATATTATTCGCTTACAAAAATGCTAGGGGGGCAAATTAAAATGAGGTAAGGAGTTTATGAAGTGATCACTTATTGGAACTCCTGAATTACTTGAGTCTCATTTTGCTTCCCTTTCTCTCTGCTCATTTGATCAAAAGAGATTAATTAATTTTATAATGATGGCAAAAGGAGTGTGATGTTGACAAGGAGATGCATAACTTTTGATAATTGCACTTGCTGAAGTGAGAAGAAAGTGAAGTTCGACTCTTTTGGTCTTGAAAACGTAGTGGTTTCTCAGCGGCTCACGCTGCAAGTAATACTTGTTTGCCTCTTAGACTTTCATGGTTTGAGATATGCGAGTTATGTTTGATTGGTGTTAAGTTTCTAGGTTTATCGGGGAACGGCTGCAAACGACATCAATTTTCATGAGCGAAGGTCGTGTTTTCGCCCTCGATTCTGATTTATTTGATAACCGAAGAAAGCACACATTCCAAGCTGCATGAGTATGAATGATTGGATGGTTGTCCCATTCTCATCTTCGCGGTTAGTTGTTATATATTAAATTTGATCAATTTTGTATGTCATCGATCATTTGCTAAATACGATTTTACGATTATAAGGCAGATTACAACATTGAAGGAGTTCAGTTAAAGTAATCAGTTATTGTTCTCGCCTCTTTAACAAATCTTTTGTGGCGATAATTACTGCTCATCTCAAATTCTACCTAGAGGCCCCACCAAATTGTCTCTCGTTTTGCCTAATAAAATTAACTTAGTAAACTTACATTACTAACGAGGAGTCTGATCATTTCAATTACTAAAGTTGAGAATCATTTCAATCTCCCCCATCCTCCCTCCTTCTAAGTCGGTAATTAAAATCTGTCTGAGGAATGCTTGAAATTTATTTATTTGATAGCAATCCTGTATGCCCTTTTCAATGGATTACTTAATGGTATCTTTACTGAAGTACTCGTGAACTTTACTAGGATCCTTAAGTACACCAAGGGGTGTCTATGTGATCCCGTTTCTGATTCCGATTTTGTCTTCCTTTCAGGGGGGAGTTAACGCAGGTTTCAACGATTCTGAAGCCCTACTTGCCCAACCACAGGAAGTAGCAGGTCATACTCCAGTTGTCTTATCAGTAACTCATGAAGGTGATCTCACCCTGCCTGATCATGATGATCCAGTAAGAACGGATTCTATCGGCCAAGATGGTCGAGGAGGAACTATAATTACCACTGATTGTGAGAATGAGCTGTCTCGGCTCTCGTGTCTAGCTGTTCCTCACATCGATATTCCTCCTGTGGAATACCAGCCACCACCTCCCCAGTAAGTAGACTATTTCGATTACCCTTAATTCGTATTTACCTCAATTAGTTCTTTCCAAAAAATGAGGGCTTTAATCTATAAGGCTTCCTAAGCTGATTAATCCGCTCTCCTTAACTTGATATTTCATGCCGAAATTTTCCTGTGAATTATATGATGAAGGGTGAGATAGCATCAGCCTTATTTTTCTAGCTATTTAAAAGGTTAGAGCAGGAATTGTCAATCACTGCTCTATAGAGTCTAGTTGATTTCTATCTTCAACATGTATAGACTCGATCTAATATACTTTCTGGTTTTCGTTGATTTCTACCTTCGAAAATTTGTGGTTTTCAAAATTGGTGATGACCTCAAATGCTACTTTTAGAAAGATGCTTAGACTGAGAAAAAAGGACTGCTTGTCTTTTTTCGACGTGCAAAACTGAAGCACAAGTTTATATTAGATATGATGTATCAAGTAAAGCTAACTCTCAAGATACGAAGATGGGATAAGCACGATCATTCGATCTTATAAACTTGTGCGGTTCTAGATGTATGGTTTCTTCTGGTATAAAAGTAGAACTGATTTGTGAAATAGATGATTAATCAAAAGCATGAATGCAAATTTGGATTCATGAAAAGCTGTCCATCTAACAGCCTTTGGAACTCTCTTCTAGGCGAATACCTTCAGATATCTGAAACTAAACAGGTTCAGAGAACAAGGGCATATATCATCTCCTGCTTCAACTGTTATTATTAGCAGATCATTTTGTGATCCAATTGCGTTAATATTAATGTGTGATAGGGATATTGTGATGTTATCTATCTATCTAATAGATTACCTTCAAAACTGAGTTGTAGTTTTCTAGATTCTTATTGAATCGGGGTTTTCACATACAACCACAACTTCACTTTACATGCTTAAGTTCTTACCTTACTAACAGCACACCCCCTAAATGGTACTTTAATGCCCTCTCTTCTTTCTCGCTCTCTCTTAAACTGAAGTGTTTAGTGTAAGCGCAGTGAAAAATCCTATGTAGTTAAAAGGTGGTGATTGTTTATGTGCTTTTTGCATCACGCATGACATTAACGTACTTATTCTTATGACGTTTTAGCAGCTGGTTAATTTAAGGAAAACATCTTTTATTACCTAAATGAGAAAAAATGGAATGATTGAACATTAGTATGAAATCTGGCTAACTATATACGCCAACTTGGGTATGCTTAGTTGGCGTTCATATAAATAGTATCAGTCGGACAGTGATTGATCTGTGAAAGGTTTGGAAGGTTAAATATGAAAATTCGGTTTTGTTAACATTAAATATTTCTAGAATTTTGAGGTAGTTGGTGTCATAAGGTAGGTTAAAGCTTCGTTTTGAGAACTCAGATTAAATGCTGGTTTTTCTTGAACTAACGACTGACCTCATTAATGGCTCCATAACCACAAATTAATTCTAATAAGCTTGAACGTAAAAGTAAGCATGAATCTAAAACTGCATATTTTGTAGGACTAGGTTCTTAAGTACAGCAGGATAATTCTTCGGTATACACCTAAATTTGGGCTATTCTTTTAGTGACTTTCTCTATTGTCTTTTAATTTTTGTTATATATTTTCTCTTCAAATACATATGGGAAGGGGAAATCTGATTGTTCCGGTTTTGTGATCAAGTTAGGTTTATCAGAGACCTGGTTTTTTTTAAATGATCAACCATCCTTCCTATATGGTGAGTTCAGTTTCCCTTCAAGTTTTTTTAAAGGCAAGATTAGAAGATAACTTTCCCAAGATTTGAAAGAAAGCAGGAACTATGGTAGAAGAACTGCATAAGAATAAATTCCTGAAATCAGACTCACTATACACTATACTCCTATTACTTCAAACCTCACTCTTTAGAAGCAATTCAAATGTGAATCTATGGCGATCTATGATTCATATTGTTGATTTGAGATGAAAATAATTCTTTTCATCAAATGAACTTTTTAATAACCAAAGCGCATTATTATTAATTTATTTGATCTAGCTAATCATTTAAAATTAGAATGCGGGATATTACTTTTTATGATTGTTTATAGTTTTTCGGATTTTGTGGAGTTTATATCTGCGACGTTTGCATTTAACTAGTTATCGCTATTAGTCTCATGATTATTGCAGTTAGTTATTGTTTAATCCTAATACATTTTAATCGTTTTAGGTATGTTTATCAATTCTTTTCTAAATAGGCCTATTCATTTAAGGTTAGAAATGAAGCGGGATAAAACTAGCAAATTCGTTCCTCTTACGGATTTAATCGTCATGTGACAATGCTGCCCCAAGTCTCAGCGAACTAATTAAGGCCAAAAATAGCAGCACTAAGGGAACTTGTCATATCTGATATTCCCAAACTTTTTTCTGACTAGCCAGTGGCTCCGTGTATGACACCGCTCACAGCTTACTACTCATCATTCACGCTCAGTTGGCCTAGTCATCCAGTAAGCCAGTTGGGGGTGTTCAACCATTTTATTCTACAGGTATCATTCATTTGTTCATTTGAAGCCTAGTGTAGCTTTTGATTCTTCGGTAGACAAATTTACTATAGTTCATCTTATGAACACCTCAAAGAATTGTGTTATCGTATCTCATTTTTCTTGTTCTCTGTCTCTGATTTGATCGGTTGTTTGTCAGCAAGAACTGATGATGACCAGCAAGCACCATCCAGATGACTCAAATAGAATGGAATAACAGTTCCCTTTTTATAACAGCTGTGGCCAATAACTGCCCACTATTGAGCGTTTATGCACTATTGGTCAATTAGTCAGTTGGTTTGTAGATGTTAATCATGTTTTTCTAAGAGAGTTATAAGAGTTAGATAGGGTGATATTGTGCTGTTTCGAAGATATTCGTCCTACAGTATGTGATCTTTGTTTGAGCACTTAAAGGTAGTTTATAGCGAATATTTCTCTGTTACTCCCATATACTATTTGTATTTGACGAAATACACAGTTTTTTGCGAGCCTCAGTAGTGAAAAAACATCTGAACAAGAGAAAAAGTAAAATATGTTCTCGTAAGGGCTTGGAACGGCGTCAAATAAGAATATACAAAGTCGAGATAATAAGATTCTGTACGATGTCTTCCTTCTGTATGTCTGTATGTCTTCCTTCCAAACCCATAGATATACTTTTTGCTATTTACTTCATACTAGTACCAATGTACACCACGTAAGAGAAGGCAGAGTTTAATGGGACTGGACCAAAGGCCAGGAGAGGGGAGTGTGGGTAACAGATGAAGTGTGCATTTACAAAGGGAGATATATATAGGTCATTTAGACAGAGCGTTCAAAATCGCTTGTGAGTCCCCGACAAGTGGAGTATGACAGTAAGGGAGTCCGAGCCTATGTGGGAGCCTCGGTAAGTGATCACGATGATTGCGACAGCAAGATTCGTCCGAGACCATACGGGGCTCTCGGCAAGTGGTTGCAAGAAGTCTTGATTTATTTGAAATCGAAAAGCATTGATTTGTGAATTTTTCCATTAGGGGTGTGAATTTGCTTTGTAATGTCCAAATCTTCATGGGTTGGATTCCTGGTTTTCTAGGTGAGATTATATCCCCGATATTGAGATCTTATTCAGTAGTGGAATTTAACATTGAATGACTGTTCATACCACTTTGATGTTTTTGTATCCTTTTACAGTATGTTGATGACACTTTATCAACTGTACTTATTATTCAGTGATAAAGCTTGACTAGAAAAGTGTTTATTTCCTTTCCCGTACTTCGTTCCTTTGATTGTGCCGTCCAGTACTAGTAAAATTTGTCATACTCCCACTCTTTTGCCATCTCTAGCCAATAGCTGTCCTCATGACACAGTCGCTTCCATTCACAACCCTCACAACTGAATATAACTAAGGATTCACACGCACTGTTAGTCAGTCACTCAATTAGTTGGGAGATTGCACAGCTCATATGCATCTAAAGAGGAGTGAGATAATGGTTAAAATTTTCAGGCGTTATGTTATCCTTTAAATTTCATTCCTTTGTTCATTTAAAACTAGTACATTGGAGACAGCATTATTTTATCTGAAGAGTTGTCATAGTTGGCCTCATGGACATTTTAAAGTACTGCTTGATCAAAATTGATTTTTCAGTTTCATACGCCATATTTCGTTGTCACCAAGACTGAGTATTTACCAGTAAAAAATACAATCCAGGCACCTTGCGGAGGGCAGAATAACAATTCTGCTATCTCACTTAATCGTTTAATTAATAATAAAGGACGAATAACAGCCTAAAAGTGACGACACGAAGTTAGCCTGTCATTGGTTCTCTTATTTCCATTGGTTTCCTTAAAACAGCTGTGACCAATGGCTGTCCACTCACAGCTGATTACTACTCAGTATTCACGCACTGCTGGTCAGTCAGTTATTTGGGAGTGTTCTTTTAATGGGAGGCAGGGGTTTAATATTGCGTGGTGCTGCTTTACGTCTCTAAGCAAAGCTTGTTTCGTTTGGTGTCCTGTTTGCCCGCTTAATCTTCACTTTCGCGTGTTGGTGTTGGCGACATGTGCGCAAACTGCGAACCAAGGAAGAGGAAGAAAAAGAGGAAAAGGAACGTGATGTCTGATTTTAGATAGTGTGTAATAATTTAATCTCAAAGTGTGTTAATAAATTTATCTAATTTTTTATAATAGCTTATTCAATCCTAAAAATTTAATCCTCTATGATCCTGAAAATTAATACCGTTAACTGTATCATTTTCTACTGTTCCAAAGTTTAAATATTCTAGAAGTCCTTCCTAGACACCTATATAGGTTTGTGTTCACAATGTCCAACACCTATTGATTGCCTGATCAAGTAGTTGGTCATGTCTTCTCGATAAGTTTATCTCATCTAATAACTAAGGGAATCTAGCTGTCGTGTACTGTTAACAAAATTTGTTTTCATAAAGAACATAAAACTACATCGAATAGATTAATGACTAATTAATCGCTTATTTCTATCTCTTCATGAACTGATTATCTGAAGTTTTTGTGGTGCAGTAGTTCGCTACTTCAGCTACTGATGACGTTATTGTCTGGGGTTTAGTTTTTATATATAAATTTAATTGCGTAGTAAGCCGGTTCCTTGTTTAACAGAAGCGGAGAGGTAGTAAATAGAGCGATTCGTTGAAGGGCTATAATTCATTCGGAATAACTAAATATATAGGAACCTCGTGGTTTTTTCGAGAAATATTGATATTTTATTTGGAAATCTCTTATTTTGGTCTTTAACATGCTGAATATGTTTCTGCAGGTTTCGAACTAACACTTTGAACTAAAATCTCGCAGGGGTATTCTATTTTCCAACTCAATACTTGTATCGTAAGTTAATGTCACCTTTGTTGTTATTCTGAAAAATCAAGGAAGTTTTCGTGATGAAATGCATATCTTTGAATGTTCAAGTGTCATTCGGTTTTATCTATATATAACCATTTAATACTTTCAAATTTTTTTGTTTCATAATTGCTTAAACTCTTTTATGCTACTTTTAGAATCTGTTGTGGGGGTTACTTTACTACTGCTAAAAACAACTTAAGGGATCCACGTGTTAATCAAGTTTAAATAAACATAACCCCATAATCAGAAAAGATTTGTTTACCATTGATGTAAATCTTAAATGAAATCCATGTAATTACTTATGTGGAGTAGGTTGAATTGAATACATTTGTTGTAAAGCCGTTCTAGCGGGAGTAAAATTAGTTAAAAGTGGCAATTTCAGCTTTCTTATAAAATGGAATGGTATTTTGGGCTTCGCCTAATTGAGAAATATTCCATCGAATATTTCAAAGTAAAAAGGTACTGAGCAGTAGGAGATTGATTTTGAAAATCCTCGTCAAATAAATCGGACGAATAATCTACAAAATTTACCTAAAATAGTGCTTATTTCAATATCAGAACTCTTTTAGTCAAACATCTTGACTGAATCTATGACAAGCGGATTTAACTTCAACTTTTATTTAATGGTTATTTTTAGAAAACTTTAATGACTTAATTTAAGCCAAATAGACGTCACACTCTGCATAATGATTGCAAGACGCTCTGTTATGGCCAAGCTCCTATCTTCACACATTTTCGTATGATACATAGATTTTTGATGGAGAATCATTTATTTACGAAATTTTGTCTTGAACACTTTTAAGCCAGGAGCATATATGTTTGCTTAACTGAACTGAATTCCAACCTCTTTTTTCTCTTGCAGACCACCAAAAGTCCTAAAAGGTTCACCAATGCTTCCAAGTTATGAAGATGCCACCAAGCGTGGAATGTACTGCATCATTCGACCAACGGACATCTCCGCCCCACCTGCCTACCAACTTCGGCTACCTGAGCACGTCGAAGATGATTCTATCAACGGTGATGGGGATGCCGAATGTGATTTGAATGAAGCTGGTGATTCCAATCCAATGTCCACCAATGTCTTTCCACCCATCTCTTCCTGGGATTTTGACGCCTATGGAGTACATCGGGGCTCCGTAAATAGTATGCCTGAATTCTCAAGGCTCTATGGACCTCCTGAATCTCCTTATCCCGGCGATGTGAGTCTTTATTAATTAATATTTTGTATTACTATCGCCCATGGCACTACAAAGAACTTTTGCTAGTTTATTATTATCGGGTAGCATTCGAGTAACACATCAGTCCAATCAGGTTTAAATCTGATAAAGGGGGAGGGTGTCAACAATAAGCAGATAATGAAGTCGGGGCATCACAAGTCCCATTTTACTTGAAATTGGGAGCATTGAGCAGTTAATATTTTCAAAAGGAGACATTTCACTTTGTAGTATTCAAATTATTTGACTCTCATTGTGTTCACGACATTCGAAGCTTGTTGATAGACTAATTTAGTTCCGTGGTTAATCATTTCATCTCTATTTATTTGTATCTAGCAGCAAAAGGCAGGTATATGAAGTTTTCAAGTGGGTTTTAAACATATTACACATCACTAGAGTTCACTCCAGGTGAACTTTATTTGTTATGCCAATAATACCTTAACATTCAATATTCGCCTCTTACATTTGAAGAGATCGAAAATTTTGTCTAGTTTGTAATATTTGCTAAATCTTAGTGTAGTTTTATAAATTTTCTCCTAGTAAGCATAATTTTCGTAAGTAATGCCTCCCTATTGTCCGTCCATGTGTGGAATTTTAATTTTGTTAATGGCAGAATGAATTTTAATTATCCATTTACATTCCAGGATAGTATAGGTTTTATTTTAGAAGTAAGTGATGGTTATCACTTTATAGGTATTTTTCTTTTGCATCTCCTTTTGATTTTTTTGAGTTGTGAATTCATTTCTGTTATTTAAAGAAATAGAAAAGTCTTTTAATGAACGATTTTAGGACTTTTTTATAGCTATTTTTAGGTTTTCATTTCCCTCTATTTCGATGGATTTGAAATATTCGGAGGTAAGGTGGTTTTACTCATCCATATTTCCTCGAATATCGCATGCAGCCCGTACTGCTGTTATTGCGCATACTTCCCCCGTCGTTCTGTTTTATGACTCATTTGGATTAACTTAAACTAGGTTCTCCAAACTCAATTGTTTAATCTTGCCGACGATATTATCAGCGTTCTTTAGGCATGACGTGCGTGTGCTCTCTTTATGATATTTAATTAGTCAGTATTAGAAAATTGGGTAAATATAACATTTTGTTGTTGCCCATGGCAGTGCAAAACATTTTTTTACATAGGAGCAATGAGAACAGTGACTGAGTTCAATGAGGTATGAAACGAATCAGGAGATCAAGAAGAGGCAAGTAATGAAAGTCAGGTCACCACGAGTCTTATTTGATTTGTCACAAGAAGTATAGTTTACTTTGTAATGTCCTACTGTTCAAACTTTATGAAGTGACTTTCAGAGTTATTGGCTTAGATTATATCCACGATATTTAGAGGTTTGTAGGAGCTAATAGCAGATAACCACAGTACTAGTGATCCAGACGATAGAGTCGAAGGTAAGGGCGAATTGATTAAACAGTAACGATATAAAATAGAGAGAGAGAGAGGGAGAGCAATATAAGGATAAAAAGAGAAAGCAGACTAGGATGAGGAACGAGGGAGAGCATGAAAACCGAGCGCCTTCACCACCATTCTTGTGACTGGACTTTTCAGGCGTAAGAGGCGAGTGTAATCACTAATCAATGTTCTCCAACTGAAACGTTTGAAGACAGTTCAGGTAAATGCAAACAACGTGAAAACTATTTGTTATTTAGACGAATTAAATTTATACTACCCAAAAGTATTTTGTTATTGAGACCGGCAACCAACTGGAGGGATAATTTATTCTAAAATCTTTCCTGATTTAAGATATTTGAAACCTTTCGGTTTAATTTTTTTTGAAGATTGTTGAATAAAAGAAGCGAAGTGGATATCGCAAGTTTTGCAATAGAAGCGTACACGGATGTTTTACTTTAATCACATATGGCACAAATCAGTTCCATGAAGTTTAGTAGTAGAAGAAAGTGTACATCTGGAAACGCAAAACTTTATTAGATTGACTTATGGTATCTATTCTATCCCCAAAGCTGTAATCCTAGTTTTGAATCTAGTCAGATTTCTCAATTGGTTTCTTGAAGAAGTTTTCAACAATATGCTACCTTAGAATATTCCATTCAACTCTAAGCCTGCTTATAGCCTTCACAACTGGCATTAAAGAAGGATTGGCGCTATGGTGCACGAGCAACTAACTTGATCTATAAATATTTTAATCGGCACCGATTGCATAAATGCTCTTAAAACGAGTCTTATATTTTAAATATGCTAAAGGCCTTATTGGCGCTAAATCTGACCCTTTATGATAAATATTTTTCTCGAGCTTGGCACCGTAATTAACCACTAAAATCTCTCTAGGATATTCAGGCAGCAAGAGCTCCCAAATCATCAGATCAATTACTTTTCCTATTTGAAGTTCATTAAGACTCATCCCTTCTTTTCATTATTTTGCTCCTCATAAGGAAAATCTGGATGATACGCTTTCAATTTTGGTAAATGGGATCTCAGTAGCGGTGGTATCTCATCGTCACTGTGAATACTTTTTTTCAATCTAATCGTCGCCGTTAGCTACTAAATTTCTCGCTCTGGAATTCTAGAATAGTCTCTCATTCTCTGATCTTTATGTGCGGTTTGTATGTGCATATATGCATTTATTTATCCTTTGAACAAGTGCGTGAGTCGCTTATATTTCTCTCCTTTCTTCACATAAATCACTCCCTAACTCACTCTCCTTCAACAATCCCTCTTGCTCGTTTGTTGAATATTACATCGGAAAATCCTCCGCCAGTAACTACACCTTGGGGGCAAGCCAAGGTCAGGGTTATCCAGTCTGTCACAGTCCTATTTATCACACATCACTTATGCCCTAACTTGTTTGCCTGGATAGATGTGTTTATGCGTAAATCCCTTTCCTTCGTTTTTGAGACGCCCTTGATATTTTGCCTTTGTGTGCGCAAAGGCAATATAAAATTCCTTATTGCGATTGTGTTCCGCCAAAGTTATGGCCAAGTACTGCACTTTATTACTAGGGTGCAAAAGCTCTCTTTTTATGCCATTGGTGGAGAGTTACCTTGTGACTAAGGATTTGCTATCAACATGCAAGCCCTCCTAAATATTACTAAATTATTCTGATAGGTCTCATCATCGGTTTATTAATGTGTTAAGTGCCTTAGTTAGTTTAAAGCTTATGAATACTATTATTAATCACAACTAAGCAAGCATTACAATGTTTTATCGTATAACAACAGCTGAATTGTGGCAACAGTAAAATTATTCGATAAGAAGTGAAGACGAGGGAGAGACAAAACAGAGATAGAGACCATCAAGTGAGTCCTCACTTAGATTCTTAGTTGGTCACTATCTACTCTGATTTACTCGTATAGTTTTCCGATTTTCCAAAGGTTAGTTTGACTCCCTAACTAACTAGTTCCTGATCGAGTTAATGTCAACGGTGTTTACAGCTTATTCATCAGCTGATTAAATTAAGTAGTTGGTGGTGCCATCTCAGTAAATTTGTCTCTTCCAATAACTGGCTGATATTAGCTTGGATGTTTTCACCATAGCAGTACTTATTATTATTTTATTATAACCCATGGTAAGGCAAAAGAATTTTAACTGCTCTTTAGAGGGGAGCAACTGAAATCAGATGGCAGTAAAATTCAACAAAAAGCAGGGGGAAGAGGAACAAAAAAGGAGTTAAATATCAAGTCAGAGGATCGAGAGAGTTTTGCTTCATTTGATTTCAGATTCGAATTGTACAATATTTACTTAATAAATAATAATAAATAAATTGCTGACTACTATTCAAACACTACTGAATCCTGTTAAGTTAAAAACTTCTTACCGAATACAAAAATACGTTGTAAATCCATGCACCCGCTCTTCTTATTTTTGTGTTCTCTCATATCTGTATTCCAAATGAAATGAAATGAAGAGAAAATATATCAACGAATAGGATCAGAAGAATCAAATATTGAAACTAAACTTTGGAAACGAACGTCAAAGTGTTGGGACAATATCTCGCAGAACTCTCTCCTCAATTTACTAGAATTTGAAAGCTGTGCATCTCACTGTCTAAGTCGTATCCTCGATAATATCTTTGAATAAATGGAATTATTAATTGATGGCTAGTTCGCGTTCCAAAAGTGAAGTTTCATGATACATCATATGGATTACTTAGCATGTTATTCGCAGGTCGATTAATTAGGATGGTCGGTTGTAGCCACCCAATTCACATTTTTTCTCTCAAAAGCAGGATGCTCTTTCATGATCTTACCGTTGACAGAAGTCACTAGATTTCACTTGATTTAAACTCAGATTATGTAGTAATCGAAAGTATTAGTTGATTAAAATTCATTTGGCAAAGCTGCTATATTTAATATGTCTAGATTTATGCTAAACATTATTCGTCGGCCTTACAATGAAGGAGTTCGCATAAATTCTAAATAAATGGCAAAGTTGACAAGATTCAGAGAAGGGGAGCGGATAATTTTCCGTCTAATTAACGGCTCCAAGTTAAAACTAGCTTGAACTATCAAAGACTAGTACACATCGGTTAATGTAAAAGGTATATTTAAGGGAACATGAACGTAGATGCTTATACTTAATTTCTAAAACATGTCCTTTCTAGCATTTGTCATTTAAGTTATTTTGCTTCGTTCTTTTAGACGATTTCTCTGGAAACAGTCAGAAATACTGGTCTGATCGGTTGTTTTATTGAGGTTTGAATTGTCCTATATCTAGTCTTTAATCTCACAGAGGTCTAATTGATGCAGTGAAAATGTTAACTAAAAGAAAACTGAAAACATTCTTTAATGGGTATAATGGGGCTGAAGAATTGAGATACTAGGTAGCTCAGCCTAAATACACGTAAATTCAAATAAACGAGCCTTATGTTGTGAGTTTGTGTTTCGTTATTTTATTTAATAATTAAAAACAATTTTGGGTTGATAAGCGATAGTATTGTTCCCTGTTTAAGATTAACCAATAATTAGTTATAAATTAGTAATTTTAACAGCAATATCTTCTTTCGTTTACTTCTGGTTAATCATACGTAGCTTTCAACTTTGTTAAATCTTCTTCATATCGTTGCAAAAGGCTGTTTCGTTTCTTCTTCTTTGCTTTTGTGAATCTTATTGCATATTAATAAATGTTAAAGGGTATTTGAACTGTTGCTAGTAGTTTTAATAGGGAATTGTGAGAATTTGATATTGAAAGTGTCAGTAAACTTATTCTAACGGCCTAGTCTGCGAAGTCAGACGTTATGGGTTCGATGCTCATCAGTGCACTTATTGAATCTGGCAAATAAAGGGAGTTAGCGGAATTTGAGTTTCTCACCAGGGAGGCTATCCCTTTATTCAAATGAGTTTTGGAGAAAGGTTTTTTTGAATAAACTTGGGAGATATTTTATCTAATTTTTATTCTTTTCTGTTTTAGAGTCCTCAATGAGGCTTTCAATGATACCAAAACACAACTCATCTCTAGCCAGTTATACTCTTGCCAGCGAAAGATCTGGATTTCAACTCCGACTGCTTCTTGCACGTCTAGCTTTCAAAAAAAGCAAGCATCAATTTCCAGCTATTTTAATAAACACTACTGCCTCAAAATGCCTTTTTTGACTTCCCTATAGACACCCTTCTCACCTTTGTTCAGTTCCTTCCTCTTACTGTGATTTTTTGCTTTTTCTTCATTCGTGGCAACGCTCTCTCTCCAATATGTGTCTTCCTCCTCTGCATCGCAAACTTCCCCTATTGCCTCTATTTTTTTGCTACATTTTTTCTCCGTGTGTGACCATGCCACTGTGATCATCTACTTTGTGTCAATTTAGCTTGCAATAACAACATTCGTTGGTGGTGATGGCCTCTATAATAACAGGTCTGGCCAAGTCCGAAATTCCCTCTACTTCTTCTCCTCCAGCTCATGTATGTAACTATATGTAAGAGTATCTGTCTATCTAACTTTATCTTTACAAAATGAAAGCACACATGAAAGCCTATTTGAATATGTGTGTATGAGAAAGTAAAAGTGGTCTAATATCCATATTTGTGGTCTTGAATAGAAAAGGTACTTTTGTGTGGGAAGACTGTTAGTGGCATTAGAAACAAAAGTTTTAAGACTTAATTCACTAGTTTAATTTATTAGAAAGTTCCACATTAATTGGACAAAGTGGCTTCTACCCAGGTTAATGATAGCTTACAGAATAGAATTTTCCGTTCAAATATAGGTGTTATAGAGCAAAATTTCTGGTGAAAATTTGGTTCTATTACTTAAAATATTCTTTTGTAAGTAGGTGGATGAAAATGAAATGTGCAGGGTTTGTTTTAATCCGCAAAAATGAAACTTATGCTTTTTAAGTTCGTTTGAAGGAATTAATATTTTATCCTGAAAAGGCACCTAGACGGCGCACTTAAATAAATTGAGCACAAAGTTGAAGTAGAGATTTTAAACCCACATTTATCAGGTGTTCCATAATTTGTTTAAAGCGTTTAGTTCACTTCTTTATGAAATCGACCACTAGGTTCCAAAGTGAGTTCACTTCTGCAATTTTTTGATGAATGTATATTGAGAAGTTTGTATCCTTTAATCGCCAAGCCCTTTGATAATATTCGGCCAGAAAATGACGGTTATTGATTTGGCTAGGTAATATTAGCGGAGGGCATTAATAATAAGGGATGTGACTTTCAAACTGTAGAAATGATCTCCTAAGAGGAAAATCTCAATTGTGATAAATGCTAAATGGATCATGCAAGTGAATTGATGTGAGGATTGATGAAAATTTTAAAAACAAAAATTATCAAAGCGGCAAAGGCTGAGGTTTGTTTGTTACTTTCAGGATCACTCATTTAAAGAATAAGTGCAAATAGCTTTTCAATTTTATTTTGATAGCCGATCCATGTTTTAAATTTTTGTATTCAACATCAGATGAAGCCTGAAAGCGAGTGATGGTTGAAGTACGTATTCTAAGGTCCTCTATTGGTAATTATTCTAAACCTGCCTGAATAGTGATAGCGACTTGGGAGAATCAGAGACACAAAAGCCATTCAGTGGTTTTCAGAAAATGACTCATCGACTCATCTGTTTTTAGAATTATGGGGGAAACATTTTATTTCGTTTGTTCCTTTCTTGGAGGTTTCGAGAAAAGACCATTTTGCTTCCCTTGATGTAAACTTTTTTATAACATTTCAGCCAAGTGGTCAGATTTTTAGGTATTTGGTCTATTCTCATTTTACTTTTCACATTTCTCCTAATTTGTCGTTTACATTGTTAAATGTCGGTATAAAGGCCTATTTTGCATTTTTTTCAATTGTGGGAGGGAAACTATAAGCGAAAAATACTGATTATTAGTGAACTCTAAGGAGCTCAAAAATATGCATTAAGTATCTTGATTATTGGTAGAAAACTGTATTTGAAAATATTGATTAGCCATTTAAATTGATCAATGAGTTAATAAGCTCAGCACTTCGAGAAAATGAATACACTCAGGAAACAAGGAGCTGATGACGAAATGCCATCGTTGAAGCACTAGAACATGAAGTGGTGAATTGTATCCGAGTAATAAAAGACATATCATCCACATTTACTTTCAAATTTTGTAACAATCTACTACTACTACTACTTGACTTCTTCCCTTAACCCAAATTGGGCTGCTTTTATGTTTACTTCGTTCAAATACTTCACCACGATGTAAAAAACAAAATGTTTTTGAATAACCATGGGTAATAAACAAATAAAATAAGCACAAAAAACGATAAAAATTTAACTTAACGAAGCAATAACCTAGAGCCTTTTATCAGATTAGGACGTTAAAGTCAACCTGATAGTATCCAGATGGGTGGATTACTCATCTAAGAGATGACCTCTTGAGGTCAGGGGAGAATGTTTAGACCTGAGAGGTCTGCCCTAGTGTGGGCTAGACTCGCGACTAGGAGGGGTGAACGTGGCCTAAAAAGTAAGGCGTACGATCAAGATCACCACAATGACCTTCTGATGTGTATTTTGTCTGCGGTCTGTAAACAAAGGAGTCGCGCGGGTAAGACAGTTTGATATGTAATGTGTAAATAGCGGATGCTAGGGAGGAGGGAGAGTTACTTAATGCCCATTATGACGCCTTTTAACACATGAACTTAAATATTGGATAATAAGATTGACATGCAAATTTAAAGAAAGTGCCAACAGGTAAATCGTGGATGTCATACTAGTAGAAACGTCGTATTAGACCAAATAGAAAGATTCATTATGAACAATTTGCTCAAACAAATCTGTGAAAAAGAAGAATCATTTCCCAAAATTTTCGTAAAATGATTACTAAATTCTCAAAATGAAGCTGAATAAAATATATCACACTGAAGAGTTTAAGAAGATGGTAAAAATGCATGGAAATCACTTATAACCGCCCGGTCGTCCCTTTATAAAGCTACACACCACCCAGACTCAAGTAGGAAGAAGGGAGGAGACTTTTAGGTCTAATGACAATCCCTTTTTAAGAGAAAAAATTCACTTGTATCGAACTGAATATGGGATAAATGATTGGCTGTCGGGTTAGATAATAGTTACCGCGATGGTTTCATCGCAGGTTGTCTTACATATCCAGGTTTCAGCGTGGGAATCCAATAATCAATAATCCAGTACATGAGAGATGAAACATGCAGGTTTCTTTCTGGTGTATCAAAAATATTCGATTAGGCTTTCTAAAAAAACCTTAGTAGGGTCTTACTCGATCGGTTATTCTAAGTTAGAATTCATTGAGTGAAGTAATCAGCCTACCTCCCAGTTGATTCACTTCGTTTACGGAAGTTAAATAAGCTGGATTCTTACCTGAGTTCAGTTACGTGATAACATTCATCTGTCATTCATTCCTTTAACTCCAAAGTCCTTTTGGAAAAATCCTTTCCCGGACTCCGTCTTCGTTAACCAGGCTTAGGCAATACAGTTTGCCGTTCCTCTCACTTGTTCTGCAGTTGTTGGCATCATAGGGAGGTACGTGAATCGCTGCGTCACCGGCACACATTCACCTCTTTATTCATTTGTTCGGGCGGATACGTTTATGAAAATCATCTATTGGCATACCTATTAATATCATTCCACTCCATTGGCTTTCGCTTCAAGATATTTTACTAACTGAATACTCTTTCATACGCCGTCACTCATACATTCTCTTTGTCGTCCTGTATTTCGAATCTGAAATTAGCTTTCTTCCGAAGTCATGATTGCTCAGCGGAATACAAGGTCAAAAGAAAATAGATGTCCCATAAAATAGTCGTATGGAAACAACCTAAACAATTTAAATCTGGAAAAGAAATCATGCTTAAATTTGAGACTCTCAAAATACACGCATTTCAACTCTGCAGGTGAAATTTCACTAAATTGTACACTATGACCCCAAGTTAATCTAAATTTAGTGTTTATTTTTACAATGCTGGGATAGTTTGACAATTATCCATCAGATACTCTCACCAAAACTTCATATTTTGGTATGACAAAAGTAATGACATAGAAAGATAGACGGAAATCCAGTTTTAGCTAAGCAGAGGGGGCCATTACAAGGGATTTTAATTTTCTTTTCTCACTTTTTATTTTTTAAAGTACAATTTAATTATGGCTTTTCAAATTAAAATTGTTTGGAACTCCGATTTAGATTAATAACAAATGGAAAAATTTTTCCAAACTTTCAGTGAACAAATAAGGAGAAAAATAATAAAATAAGTAATTGTTAGATGTATAAATTTTTCCGTATTTGTGCAAGAATGTGAATATATCATATGCGGGAAGAAGAATAATGAATTAAATGACAGTGAAGCATCTTCTAAAGTAGTGCGCTTAAAGTGCTATACATTACCAGGAAGTTAGTATTCGATTAAATTTTCTTTAGAAGCTCTTTGCGGTATAAGTGGCAGTTCGCGACAGATGGATAGAATCTGTTGTTTTTCGTAGAGATTTTATGACGACTTTATGAAGGACATTTTATTAACTCTTAATTAGTTGTGTCACATACTGAAATTATTTAGTTAATTTGGTTACAATGGATCGTTTAAAGTTCGTTGGTTGAATACAGTTCAATTAAAATTTAAAAATTGCAGATCCGAAAAGTCATGATTTATCTTCATTTCAAGTTGTGAATTCACTTGATATCGGAGAGGAGCGTACATTCAGAAATTGTGCATATCTCCATTTCATTATCTAGATTATGCAGTTTTAGAAAGTGTAATAATTTTTTATTGAGTCTATGATGTATGATAGTATGGCAGGCAATTGACAATATACCTCAAAAGTATAACAAGACGTGTTTATAATAGTAAAAATAACAGAGCTGAGAATCAGGTCAAAACCTAACTTTAAGCTTTGATAAATGGATAACCAAATAGGTCAATGACACTGGTTAAAAACCAGTTTAGAGATTAGCTAATGCTAACTAAAATAGCTCCCCAACCATATTCTAAAGCTCTAGATCGTTAGATATTTTTCTTATTATTCTAACCTAAAGGCGGTAAAAATGAATCAGTAAGAGGATAGTTATTTGGTCTCATTCCAAAAATAAAATTACAAAAAAATATTTTCATTTGCTTTACTCACGGCCAGGTCATCCCACAAGGCCACTTTAGATTATATGGCTAGACTGTAAACCACAGATGATGACCTTACCAGGTGAATCTTAGTAAGACCCCAAATTCTGGATGACCACGTCTACCGATAATCTCCAGGTAAGATCAATATTTAATATTCTCCAATCCTCATGGTCGTACTTTTGACAACCTATGGTCACTAGACAGATGGATTAACTGATGGGACCGATATGAATTGATACTTAGATATCACGGCTAAAATTAGTTAAGATATCTATAGATCCATTTCTTCAAATTTTAGAACAATTCCACGTGTTTTTTGAAACAGAGCAATTAAAGAGGTTTTCATAATAACGTGAAATGTTTAAATCAGTGATGCACTTCTGAATGTGGTGCTAACATATACAACACCGCTCTGTAATTGCATTACTGCCCCCTCAAAAACTTTTATAGCTAGACCTAAACACTCATTAAACATTAATAACTGTTACGTTTAGCTCAAAAGTTTACGTCGAAAACTGTCCGACTTTAAAAGAACTTCAATCTAGATATTAGGACAACTGATCGAATATTTTCGGCACACTCAAAATAAAATCGTAAGCTTCGTCCCCGTGCACTGGATTATCGATTATTTGATTTCTACACTCACGCCAAAATAGGTTAGATCATCGATGTGAAGAGGTCACCGCTGTAAGTATCAACTAACCATCCAGCCAATCATCTATCACATATTCAAGCCTCTATAAGTAACTTTATTTTCATAATATAAAAGATGTTATTCCTTCTTCCTCCTGGGCTCTGAGTGGGTGTGGCTTATAGAAGAGATGTTATAAAACCAAGGAAAAGAACATTAAGTTTAAAAACACATTAATTTAAGTTATCATCTATTAGTGGGCGTTTGATGGCGAAGAAGCCAAAATAATGTAAATATTTTCCCTTCAAATTTATATGAAAACATTATTGAAAGAATATCTGTTAATGAGAGTTACTTAAATATCAAGAAATCTACGACCGTCTAAACAGGAGCCGATTCACTTTGTTTGATGGAACGCTCAAAGTGAAATTGATTTCGTACTTGGAACGCTAGAGATGACAAATGCAACACAACTGCAAATCAATATTTCTCCAAATTCAAAATAACCATGCACGTAAACATCGCCTAACGTCAGTTATAATTGAAAAATAAATTAAATCCTATGAAAACTTTTTCCGGCTGGGTCTCGACCCAGCTCCAATAGTCCTCAAATGATTCTTCCAATCATCTGATCATTCCAAAATTTCCGTTAAAAGCATTGATTTTGAAAAATAACTCATGCTGGCAGTTATTGCATATCAAAGAAAATCGCATTTTTTGACAGATCTGCTGATATGAAATACAATATTTTAGCTTACTTATATCTTCTAACAGATGTATTTTGGGAGCTAAAATACTAGGGTCACCAAATACAAAACCATAAAAATTAAGAAGAAGCCAGAATATCAGCAACGATAGTGCTTTAATGAGACGTAGCAGAGAAAGAGAGAAATTAGTACAAAAGCAGATGGTAGGAGAAGCTGTAGATAAAGAGGAGCTGAAAGAAGAACCAGACTATCGAAGTTGACTGATTGGTTTTGGAAAGGAGAGTTAGATGGATATGTAGTAGAAAGGAGGAACGTCGGAATTGGGCCGAGATTGCTACCTAAGTGCTTATTGTAATCATTTCCGAATAATATGCTTCATTTTAAATCGTTTTATTTGAAATTATTTACACATTCGAATGCTTAAGTGTGATCAATGCATTTCATCTCCATGTGCTCAAATCGTAGGAGTAGATTACTGATTTCTGATTTTCACTCTATCCAGCGGTGGCTCGGTCACTTGTTCATTATTTGCACATGCCGGCTTAAAGGCCTTCTGTGAAAACGCTCGACATATCAGCGAAATCTCCAAAACACAGTAATACCATCCAAGGTTTGAAAAATCACGATGCAATGCCGATAAAAAAATGGGGCAGAAACCGACAAAATATTAACCAAAATATCCTTAGTTTTATTTTTCGACTGCTCTTAACTTCAGCATTATTCTTATAACCCACGATAAGGCAAAAAATTCACATTTTTAATTGTGGGAAAAACAACTTAAATCGATTAACGGAAAGTTTGATAAGTGATAAAGTGGAGGGTATCGAAAAAATATTGAGTCCACGGTCAAGGTATCTATAAGAGTCTTAATTCATTTGATTTTTGAATTTGGATTGTATATGAAACTCGGTACTTATTAAGTGATTTTTATTTCTTCCAAAGGTTTGATCATAAGAAACCCATCTTATCTTAATGTAAGGGAGGTGAGATTCTGTATTTAACATAGTTAGAGGTAAAACCTCTATTTTAAAGCGATAACTGAATCATCTGATAAATGATGTATCGGTAGAATTTAAAAAAAAGCATACCGATTGGGGAAATATGAATGCATTCGAAATGTAAATCATCCAGGCGAAATATAAATGTGGAGTTGTGCAATTAAAAGAAATCTCTAGCGCACCATAGAGTACCTATGCTCTCAAATGATTAAGGTTGTGAATTAAACTCTGGAGGGCACTCCGTATAGACTCATAATACTGATAATTTATCTTAAAGATCTCTATTTACGAGAAAGGGGAGAAATGAAGCCGAAGACCTAAAAATGTCCAACAATATGTCTATAAATTGTCGACCTTGGTGGACACAGTATTTCTTAATCCACCTTTTTTCTCTAAAGTGAGTTGTAGAAGAACAACGTGAAAGAAAGCATCTTCTGCAATCAAACGGTTGGAGTTCTGGGAGTCCTAATTATAATAAATCATAAGCATTATACCAATAGGATATAATTTATTTCTGTAAAATATTAATTCATTATCAGAAAATAATTTGTTAACATGTATCCCTTTATTTTCATTACACTTGAATCCCGTATTCTTCTTAACAGAGCTCCTCATCTTTGTAATTTTGGCATTTAAATAGACTCACTGTGAATAATGATAATTTTATCATAATTTATTTAAATTACGGCTCGTTGCGGTAATCAACTCATATTTTTTTGAACTAACTCAAAATCCCAGCTCATACTAACTTACTGTTCAAAAACTCTTAGGACGGGAGTGGCGCCATAACCCGATCCTTTCAATTTGTTAAATCATGAGCACCCTTTCTTATACTATGAGACGAATTTGAATTGGATTAAAAAATTGAATACATTTCTTTGCTCTTGAAAACTAACATCAATTTCTACACAAAAACCATCTTAGCTCTTTGAAATTCAGTTGGCATATAAGGCTTAATAAGGAAAATGTACCGATTATAAGTCGAAATATATTGATATCTCATTTTTAAAAGCGAAATTGCCAAAATTCGCTTCCCCACTCAGTAATTGTTGTGTGAAAACTACGCATCTTTTGTTCAAATCGAATGTTTGATACAATACCTTTGATTGATTGGGCCAATTATTTTAATAACATATGAAAACTGAAATACAGATTTTGACTTTTTTAAGATTTCTTATTAACAAATATTTTAATTTCAACTTTAATATTTAAGCCTAGGGAAAAATTTACTTTAGAATTACTATAATTTACAACATGAACATTTAGGCAAATCACATGATTTCATTCTAAGTCACTGCACCGTGCAACTCGTGACTGATTGTAATTTTACCGCGATTTTTACGAAGGGCGCAGTTGCACTCAGTGCTGTAGGTGTCCTTTTGTATTTTCAGGGACGCAGATTATCATTTGTGGGATATTTGACTGTGGGAAAATGGCACCGCCAAATGTAAATACTCAATGTATTCATTAAAGCAAACACTTGCCTTGACCAATCACATTATTAAAAGCCTTTATTTATTATTTTCCATGAAGTATGTTAATCAATTTTGAAATTCCAGAGTTATAATTTTTCATTTTAAATCTTCGAGCCTTTAAGGCAAATAAAATACGCCTATTATTTGTTAATATAATGCCTATTATACATAGAATTGGTCAAATAAGTTAATTACTTATAATAATTTAATATTAAATATGATATTTTATCAAAAACTATTTTATGATGATAATTTAGGTAGAACATTACCATTTACCGTGACTAATAGTGTAAATCACACTATTTAAGACAGTAACACAATAACGAATAGGTTAAGGCATTTATAGACCAAATTAATTGTATTGACTTGCTCCGCATTAGAACTGGGGGATCATCAATTTTAGAAGAAAATAATAAGAGTCATCAAACATAAGGCTGCAATAAGAAAGAAAAAGTCAAAAGAAAGAGAGCTAAAAACTCAGAATGTTGATGAGGTGCCGGAGATAGAAGTTGTTAAGAGGAATGGGCAAGAGGATCTGGGTGTAGATGTTGCCTAGTAGAGCATGGAAATAAGAGCTGGGGCAGATCTGGGAGCAGAGGTAATGTAACAACAGATGTTTATAAGTATCCAGTTGGAAGTGGTAGTTAGAACAGAGAAATCCGCAGGGTGTTTAGGGTTAAATGAATCCCCATATGGAAGCTGATAACGGGGAGTTGAGTGGCAAATAACTGTTTGCCTCTCTAGGAGTTTAGTGAACATATTAATGTAGAGATGACGAAAGGGTTCGGTCATCTGTAACTGCTTATCGGATCATCTGTAAACACAGCCACGTTTACAGATCCATCAAAGTTAATTCTAGTCTTTCTCAATATATTGTAAAGCATGTATTCGCTTCAGACACGATGTTTTGGACTTCTGGGCTATTACGAAGATTTAAATCAGTCATTAATAATACATAGTTCCATCTATTTAAAATGATTACCTAGAGTAAAAAGATACCTTTCATTTGTTAGGCCCCAAACGGTGAACAAGAAGTTTTCATAATCATGTCATGAGGGAGTAAAAGTTTAACATTTTAAAGGCAATGAAATTTTTACTTCCTCTTGTGGATATTTTAACTGGCAATAACTCGGGAAAACACATTTGCATAAATGAGTAAAGTATGCAATTTAATTCCCACGCTTGTCAAAATTTATATTGCGAAGATAGAGATTAGATTGATATTTTAATAATAGAAATCAGTTTTAAATAGAGGAGATGGAGCAAAATAAATTTAGAGGTCCTGATAAAATTGTTTCCGTAAAGACAAAATTGACATAATAAGTTAAAATTTTATTGTAGAAAAATTATTTTTTGAATTTCGAGTTCACATAAAGACTAAAAAATGTTATGTTTATTCTCTAAGAATTTAGAAGAAGTTAAGAAGTTTTCATAAAAGCTGACATTAACATTACTTTAATGTTATTCTAATTATTTTGGTAAAGTTCTGACAATTTAAATGCTATTGGATATAAAACCAAATCAGATTTAATAGGTTAAGAGAGAATTTTTATTAAGAATACCTTATTATTTACTTTATAAAAAGTAAAATTTTACTTTTATGATTAACAAGCCGAAATCCCAGCCAGAGACGAAAGAATACCACAAGTGCTTTTTATTATCGGAAACTTATTACAGTTCAACTCACAATGTAACGTAATTCAAATCGGTTCACTAAAAAATGAAGGTACGAGCATTATTTTCAATATTACTGAAAAGAATATAAGATAAATAAGATAATCCTACCAAGGAAAGATATTTACTAATTATATATATACTAAAATACTTAATAAAATTCGAGTACAGAATATGACAGCATATAAAAGAAAATACTGATATTTAATATTTAAAATTCATCAAATATATAAATGAAATTAATGTGATCAACTATTATACCTACATGTTCAACCAGTTTGTCATTTAAGTTTGCATGAAGGAATATTTTAACTTCTTAGTTTAAAGGTGTTCTGTAATTTTTATGAGGGATGTATATTACTCAAAGCAACATCTTAAGATCAACCTAAAGACCAACAAGCAGGTAACTTATAGTTAAAAAAGTAGTGTGAAAATTTATAGTTTTTTGAAGGTTGAAAGAATGAGAAGGACAAAGAGATTGAGAGAGGTTAACCAAAATGCGTGTACTTAGAGTATGAAAAGGATTTATTATACACACAGTATTGTTATCTGTCCAGCAAACTTTTCAAATTATTTCTTCACAATATATCTCATCTTTAGCTAATATTTGAAAAGCGAGAAGATATAGGTCAACATATGTTTTGACGTTTAGCCCTAGTAACAATAGATTTAAACGAAGGTCACTATTACAGATCAAATATTGACACCCTTCATCTGCGTGGTGCTTAAAATGATCAGTAGCATATTATATGTGACAGATGAGATAGTATGAGTTAATTCGGACTTCATTATTATTTATGTAATGGCATCCAAAGGATACGGAATAATAAAATAGTCCGCTAAGAATTTAAACGACGGGAGAATGGGTCAAAAGGGGGATAAAGTAAGGCTGGAATGCCAAAGGTTGAATTTAAATCGAATTCGGAATTAATTGACTTATCATATTCACATTGTTATATTCAAATGTTCCCAAGTTCACTTTTCATGACTTGATCCCTGGGTTTCGGTGTGAATTTTTGTCAACGAGTTTCAGAGAGCCTTATGAAGAGTTCATTTAATAAAATGGTAGGTCACGCCATATTTTATCTTTACTTGTATCTTTTGACAGTCATACAAGATCGGCAATGATATATTAGACAACATTAAGATATTTTTCTCCTTTAATTTTGTTTAAAATTTAACTAGTTTAAATCAGGCTGTAACAAAAGTTCTGTCCATTTTTTAAATTTGAAGTAAAGTGAAAATTTTGTCAAAAATGCATTATTTAGTGTTTAACATAGTCACCATTTTTTTAATTACATCTTCCAATCTTGCCATAAGTTTTCTCATTCCTCCTTCACAGAATTTAGCCACTTTGGACTCAAAAAAGAAACTAGCTTCATTTCGACTTCTTCTCTTGAAGTAAGCCTTTGTCCCATCAAATGATTCTGTAAGCTCCTGAAATGATGAAAATCGGTTAGTGCGAGATTGGGAGAATATGGTGAGTGATGTATGACTTCCCAACCAAATCTTTCAACGAGATTTTTGGTTGCGTTTGAAGTGTGGGGTCTGGTATTGTCATGGTGCAGAATCACCCCATTTCGATTCATCAAAGAAAGCCCTTTTTCCTGCCGTTAACTGTTTTTAAACGGGTTATCTGCTGACAGTAAACTTCAAATATTATTGTTTGATTGTCACCCATTAGTTCATAATAAACAACTCCCTTCAAATCCCATCGTATACACAAAAGAATTTTTTCGGGTGCAGTCCACTTCTCGGCTGTGGAATTGGCTTTGAACCACTGTCTTGACTTAGACACTGTCTTTTGCGCCTAACATTGTTGTAAAGGATCCACTTCTCGTCGCTGTCAGTTATGATTCGGTCTAATAAAGATGCCTGAAGTTCACGAGAACGCAGTGAACTTCAAGTGATACACAACAGGTCACACACTGTTGCTTGTTGATTTCCGACAAATCGTGTGGGGGGGGGCATTTCCCAGCCTTTGAGACTTTAACGTAAGTCATATGACCATATATAGACTTGAAATAAAAAGACTTGGCAAACATTTTGCTCTGTTCTCTAGTAGTACAGGTTGGATTTCATCAATAACAACTTGCAATTGCTCAGAATTGAGTTTTTTGGGCATCCTGCTCTCGGTTCCTCTTTCAGTCTGAAGTCACCCTTTTTGAAACCACCTGCAGAAAACCACCTTCTGCAGGTCTTTTCATTCACAACATCATTTCCATAAGTGCTACTGAGCTTGCTGTATTTCCTTTATGAAACTGAAACTGCAAAATAGGCTTGATATGGTCCTTATTTGGAGTGTACATTAGGATTAGAAATAATTATTAATAACGATAATTATCACACAATCTGAAAGAAGAAAAAATATTTTATCAATTACCATAGATAAGCATACAACATTAACAAGCTAAATTGATGTAATCATGCCCTAGACACATAGATCAAAAATTGGACAGAACTTCTGTTACAACCTGATAGTATTACCGCCTTTGCTTTCCCGTTTATAATATTTAATTACGAACACTTTATGACCGGTTTATCTATTTCATATCAATGATAAATACAGGCCAAACCTAGTTTTTGACAAAAAATTGAACTGAATTTAGTTCGGAGGGTAAAAGGGGAAAAAATATTTTCACTATAAATCATAAAACCCACGAATGGCATAGACTTTTATCAGATTGGTAAGCATAGCAAATAAATATTCATTTGAAGAAAAAATATATATAAAAATGAAAAATAATTGTAAGTTAGCATAGAATCTTGGTAAAAATCAAAGTGATTTCGTGCGATCGAAGTTTTATTGAATCTGAAAAAATGTGACAGTTCATGGATACAATGTACTTCAAACTAGAGTGAAGAAATAAATTTCAACTGTTCTCTGCAAGAGAAATCAGTCAAACTTGCAAATTTACTTACCGCCCCAATTTGCATCTAATTAAAAGACTTTACTCCTAGGGTTGACGTAAAAAACTAGATTACTAGTCAACCTGGATTGTCACACAGTTGTCTTGTAATTTTTTGGGGGAAAAGTGCAACGATTTTGAAATTTCCCGAGCGTTCTTGTGATAGCAAGTTTATCACAATGTTTCAACTAGGATGAAACAGTTTCATTGACAGTGAAAATGAACACAATTAAATGAAGTAAATTTGAATTTGAGAGTCCTGAGATTTCAATTTCTTTAATTTTTGAGGGGAAGACGCATGATCTTCTTAACTTGGTAGCCTAATTGATGAAACTGGAGGAAGATTACATAAAAGAATATATATGCATGATGATTTAAAAGTGAGTCCTTATAAAATTTCCTAAATGGTTAAATATTGGAGAGTACATTAAGTTTGGAAGCCTGGAAGGCAAAGGTATTAATTGAATACATGATTACATGCTCGGACTGAGGTCAAGAGATGTCATGCAAAGCTCAGGACCACATGTTCAGGTATGAAGTTCAGTGATTTAAGGCAATGTAGACAGATATTGAAAATCTTGCATAAAGAGTCTTCTTTGTGTGTTCAATTTCCGCAAAAGTCTAATTACTAAGCAAATTATATTATTTCTGATTAAGAAATTGTTACTTCTCGCGTTGAATTAACACCTTCAATTGCTTCACATTCGTTATTAAAATAGGGAAATATTATTTTATCCTATACAATTTAAATTGCTCCAGCATGTTTAATCTGTTATTTTTTGTAAATTCTTCCAACCGACATTCTCGTAAAAGAAGCTATTATATTTAATATTTGTTTTTGGAGTCTCCACACTCTATACATGCTTATTAAGCTATTGTTATCATGCATTAGTAAATAGTTGATTTCGAATTTTTGAACTATTCAAACAAGAGAATAACGGCCATTCGGTTAGATTTTTATAGTAACTTAATCAAGATTCTCCTTGAGTGAACACATCTTACGGGGCTCTGTTGACTTAACATTTTCAGTTATCTCATCTGCTCTATATCAAACCTGTAAACTGCTGAATATTATTTAGAATCATTTTGCTTTCTCATCCATTGGAAGGAAGAATGTATTAAAGTCTCAGTACCGACCACCATGAACAAAAAGTAGTCAGTGCGCATTGAATATCGTGGACAAGCATTTGCTGTAATCCAGGAGATGAATCCTGGTGTTTGAATTTTGGAAAGTAAGCTACCCATTTAGTAAACATTGTACAGTCCCTATTTAAAATCAAATGAAGTAAAATTCATTAATATTTTGACGTGTCTCTCAGCATCTTTTTGATCTCTTCCCCATAATCATTTGTTGAGCTTTTTATTCAGCGAATTCGGTTGCTTCCCACAAATAAAATTGTATTATTTTGAAATTTGTGTAGATAATAATATTATACATTTTATAAAAGAATAATTCTATCCGTTTACAAATAAAATATAGAGTAGGAAAATTTTTAATCTTAATTGAGCCTTTGAACGGCCGCTTATAACATATTTGCCAGTGGACAATTGAATTCTTGTTGAAAATGGAACAAGCTTGAAAAAATAATTCCACAATTAAACTTTGTAGTTTATTTATGATAAGCATTGGATGTGAAATTGTTTGCTAAACAACTCTTTTTGAAACTCGAGCAATTTAATGATTGAATTGGGATACATCAAGATATCGATTTGCGTCTTTAGGGAAACATCTTTCGTGGAAGTGAATATTGACAAAAGATGAAATTGAAAATAATATGAAAATATCATTGATAGGATTTGCTATAAATATTAGAAAATAACGATTAGATAAGGTGAATAAAATAATTGCTCATAAGTGAGATTTTAATGGGATCCTAATATTGTAATGAACTGATTATGTTAAAGAAAGGAAGATGGCACTGAGTTAGGCTGTTTGTTCTTTCTCTATGTATGTCTGTGTATTGACCCAGTCAGTATTACTATTACATTTCAAAATAATTATCTGTATTATGACCAACAGCAATCCAGAAAAATTTTATGTTTTATCATTCCGGAAAGGCAATTGAAAATGAGCAAGTTAAGTCCAGTGAAGGATAAAGGCGTCAAATGAATTACTTCATTTAATTTTCGTTTTCGGATTGTTGAATATTCACTTAATCGACGGTTCATTACTGCATGCTCTGAAATTCAAATTTCATAAATCCTCCCTTGGTTTATTTATTAAATTCTTATTCAAAATCTTCAGTGCTAATTGGCTAGTTTTTCTTCTGAAACTTGAAAAAGTAGGAAAATCTAATATGATATTTGGCAGAAATTAATCGTATATTATTTTATTTTGCTTTCGAATTACATTTAAGTTTCCAAAAACCATTTGGCTCTGCATATTTTAGAAAAAATTTTATCAATTTTGTACTGTTTCTTAATTTAACTAATTCTAATAAGTCAGAGTAGTGCTTCGAACATTTTTAGCCTTCAGCTAGGATCAGTTATTTGTTCAATACTTGTATTTTGAAACACAATCCAGTTTATGAGTTAATTGAATTTCTTGAGACAAGTATGACTCTGCAAAATAATAAAGAATATATATATATATATATATAAACAGATAAATCTGCTCTCACCAAACGTCCAAATCAATTAGTAGGTTAGTAAGCTCTCCACAAAATTTCACTCAGATAAAATGAGAAAGTTCAAGGGATTCGAACATGGACAGATGAAGTAAAAAGTATACTAATTTCACTAAAATATCATCTTTGTGGCAGGAAGGCGAAGAAATGCTCCAGAAATGCGATATCGACGCCACTTCTACGTCATAATCATGGTAGGTCAGGGCTTGACGAGATCAGTCATCATTCATCTATTGGTCCGTTACTAATCATATTCTATAACATTGGGGTGTTAAAGTCCAATGATTAGCTCAATCTTCGCCGGATGATCCCAATTCTTAATGCATAAATTAATTCTTATGATTTGGTTTGATTAGGAAGATAGACCAGCCTTGGCCGGATACCTCTATTTTCCATATTGGGTTGTTTCACTTTTCCATGCGTTCAGTCGCTTTCTCAAGATAAAATAGTTTTCAACTCCTTGCCTCTAATTAGGAAATAAACATACGGAACAGAGTCGAAGTATTGAATGAAGAGGAACATAAGTAAAGCATATTATATTAAAAATTTGAATCAATGTAAACAGAGCAGACGGAAATCCGGTACTTTGATCTCCACAGTTATAAAGGTTAATAATAAGATAGAAGCTTTCAAGCTAAGTTAGGCCAGATATGCTGTTCAATCTTTCTTGATTAATACTTTATCATATCTCTAGTTGAAAAATTGCTATCTAAATTAAAACACTGGCTATTATGTGAAGTAAAACTAAATTATGTCAGGCGAAAGAGCATATTTCCTAACAAAAGTAAGAATCTATCTAAGGACAAGTAAAAAGCAAAAATCCTTCCCAGATCAGAAAAAAAAGTTGATTGGGGAACAGGGGAAAGTTGCCAACAGAAACTAAGGGAAAAAATGAGGTGGGAAGAAGAATAGGGAATTTGAAAAGCGGATAAGAGTGTCAGCTGAAAGTGAATGAAGGCGAAGTTATAATGAACAGACCAAATTATGATGCGTCCAATTAGTTGCCTGTTTTGCGTCCTTTGTTAATCAGATGGGTACCCGAAAACTAGGCCATGTATGTTTGATAAAATATAACATATGATGGTAAAAATCATAAGTGTGTTGGAACTAGGCTCTCAACGTCACCGGGCAAAACTAAAGCACATATCTGCACACATAGTGGAGAAAGCGGAAACTGAACTGGGAGATCAATGCGTCAGTTGAATAGATCAGGCGAGATAGTCATCGCTATTGCTATGAGTGGAGGTATACAGGCACTATGAAAAATGGCCGCCTCTTATTACAAGTGGTAACCCTCATACTCCTTGGTCCTCATTTCCAACTTTCATACATTTTATAAACTTTGTACCCGGTCATATTAACTTACCTCATCAATAAGATGTGTAATAATAGACTTATTAAGGTGCGCTTCTTAACTTGGAAAATCGATTATTTCGATTCCTCAAAAATAGCGTTGTCTAAAATGAGAGAAATATAGATACATTATTATTACAAACATGGCATGTAATTTAACGAGAAATAGGTTTTGATAAAATTGCAAATCGATGCAACACGACTTGTGAAATTTCGGGTTTAAAATTTATTTCAGGCTCATTTTGAAATGCTACAGAATGAAAAAATTGATCGATTAAGATTAATTGAATACAGAATTTTATTTGCGGGCAAAATGTGTAGGAAATCTAATTTGATTATTTGTAGGCCTGGTAATAAGGATTGGTTTTGCATAATTAGATTGTTTATGTGCACACAACTTTTATTCAGCAAATAAATCATTATTCTCAGCATATTTGAGGATTTTATAATTTTATAATATTACAACTTAAAAAGAGTAACATTATCAAAATAATAAATAATATAAAGTTTTATGAACTTTATTTCAGAATGCTATAATTGTTCCTATTAATCCCAGACTCAATTGAATACATCCTTTTATTAAAAATTGCAATATTTTCCATTATGAGCTAAAATTAAGAATTAAATTCTGTTAAAAAATCAGGAAATTTCGTAATTGTGATATGTTCACGTTACATTTTATTATTCAAAAGAATAAATGAGATAAATCATAACTGAAATTTAAAGTCCCTTAAAATTTTTTTGCATGTAATGTATTAAATACAAAAGTAACATATTATCGACTATGAAATGATTAACTAATGAGATGACATTTTGCATGAATTTTACGCGTTCTACTAAGATCATACACACGAATTAGTGCCAGTACCACTGAGGTCTTCTGCAGGTAAGTTTTAATCACCTGAATGGAAGCTCATTTCCTATATGGTACGTTTTTACACAGAAACCTGGTAAGTTTTAATAATTACCTTTTGAGATCATTCGAAAGATGAATGGTGAATATTTGTATATAAAATTGGCTTTAAATGACTCATGCAAAGGATCTAAAAAGAGGGGTTTTCATTGCATTCTTGTCTTAACTTCCATGTTAGCTTTCATTTTGAGCAAATTAAACATTTAGATTTGGAACTAGATTTGGAAGAAAGTAGGAATGATCCAGTGCCTTTTTTCCGGAAGACCTAAAGAAGTTGAATCCATCTGACCTATCAGTCCTGTATCCTAGGAAAATTTATTATTAATAAGAGTTTTACAAAAAAAAGTTTTACAATTCTTTTAATGCTAAATCAAATGAACTCACTAAAAAGAAGGTCCAATAAACGATAAATAGATGTGATCAAAAAATATTGAGATTCGGGTATTTAATCAACAAGTAATTTACATTCCGAAATTGACCGCTTGATTGATCATGAGAAAGCTAAGTGATTTTGCATGATATTGATCAGGTTACAGAATCTTAACAAAGTGGAGATGGGGAGTTAAAATTTTTAACTCGGCAAAACCACACAAGTAAGATGGAATTGTACAGGTCTTAGGCTTCAGAAGGCCAACGCATTTAAAAGAGTGGCGAAGAAAATGTAATGTATCAAATCTATCATCAAAGTTTTCTGTACATTACGAGATCGAATTTCAGTATAATGTTATATATCATTATTTAAACCTTCACCGTAATGGGATTTTATAAGTGTAGGATAAAAATGAATGAAAAATTTAATTAATAATTCATTATTAATTATTCATAAAATTATCTGAAGAATGAAACCCTATGCGTTTCCAAAATCTTATTTAGATTATCACTAATCTCTGAGACCTAATTATCTCGACCTCAGCCTGCTGTAACTTTAAGTTCCTCGTAGAGGGCCATCGTGTGTCCTCAAGCGGTTTATTTTAATTAACAGGAGAGGCTAATTAAGTAGTCCTTGAATGAGCGCTTGAATGAATGAGTGTCCAGTCTCCCTGATTAGCAATGTCCGGAACCACTCCATCTGTTTATGCTACCCTTTGTCAATGAAACTGTATAAAGTCCCCTTTTATACATGGAGGAGGGTGGGGGGTGGGAGAGAGAGGGCAGACACATATTTGCCATTTACCGACTCCTGTGTGTCTCTCTAATCTAGTCTGTCCATCCTCTCTCTCTCTCTCTCTTACCTCTTAAATCCCCTTCTTGGGTCGTTCAATAAACTTTGGTATGCGCAACGCCTGGTTCTCTCTGAATTGCCAGCCTAAATAATTCCTTCTACGTATAATATTTGTAAAAATGTGCTTAATTGCAGGGGCGTTACCTTGGATAATGCTGGAGTAAAGTCTACCATTAAACCAATTATGTGCTATTACTGAGATATGGGATTTGTGGCTATTTCGGGAGGCTAATCAGGTTATAACAATAAGATTTGAAGAAAATGAACAATTGATGTACTCGAATGTCGTCATGCCTTATTTTACCGCAAATTCTCTTATAGGGGAAAAGTATTCTTTTCTTTTTTATGAACAAGGTCGTTTAAGACACGATTTCAACTGAGACTTAACGGCTTAAGAGATTATAATGTAAGTGATCAAAATATCTCCATTGCTCAATCGCTGTCATATAATAAATATTTCATTATCAGTTCACCTTTTTGAACGTAGTCGACTATCCTCCGCATTTTATCGTTAACCATTCCCAGATGAATATACTTATAAAAATCACATTTTGGTAACAAAGAAATATTCCAGATTATTTGGCGTTTTAACAATGAATAAACTTTGTAGATCTTTTTTGACTATTAATTAGATAAAATTATACAACTGTGAATCGCAACCACTATTTAAGGGAAAACTAATTTGCAAAGAAACTTTCCAAAAAAAGGGGAATCTTTCAACGAAATTTTTGCAGAATACGGTTGTAGACATCATTAGGTCAAGTGCGAGCATTACCCAAGTTGGGGTTTATTATTATTTAAATAAAGTACAATAATTCAGACTGAAAGTAATCTAGAGCAAAAATGCTTAATTGTGAAACGCTATCCTTAGAGGAACAAATGTTAATAAGTCATTTGATAGTCGACATCAAGTGGTAGAAAGTTATTATTATGCGATGTTTAGAATGACTATGCGGTTCCCATCATTCAAATCATGGCCATAAGAGGATACGCATAAAGATAAAATGATTGAAGATAAAGATACAAATGAGGTTATTTAATGAAATGAACTGGCTAACTGACTCTGAATATCGCGAATATGAACCCTCCAGAAATCATATGAGAAAATCATGAAAATTGAGCTTTGGAACATTTCAATACTACAAAGTAAATTATATCCCTCATGAGAATGCGGACAACTTAATCGTCCAAGAACTAAAATAAAGTAAGAATTTTGACTGGCATTATTATTTACTCATCATATTCCCTTTTTTATCCCCTACTTTACTATTTTGCTATTTGGCCTCTCCGGATGCCATCTCATGAACAAAATTTGTAATTTTTTTTTATAAATCATGTAAGAACAATAAGAACATTTTTCTTTTAAAGCGCATGCTATAAAATTTACTATTAGTCAATATACTATGTTGAGCTTACTTTCAACGATTTCAGTAATTGCTTGCAATTAAGCTGCTTAAAATTACTAATGATAAAACTACTTACACAACTTAACTCACCCTGGACGAACACAGCTTACGGATCTCTGCCAAGTTCACTTTTTCGGCTATCTAATCTCTGCTGTATCAAAACTGTAAGATGCCGTATTTCATCCAGGAATACTTTTCCTTTCCAACCATTGGACAGAAAAAGAAAATAAAGCGGTAGAACCGATCCTCCTGATTAAATAATGCCACTCAACAATTGCTGAACATCGTAGATAAGCATTTACTGCAATCCAAGGGCGAATTGTGATATCTGACCTTAGGAATGAGACATACTCATCTAGTAGATATTGTACAACTCGAACTCAAATGAAATGAAGTATCAAATGAAGTAAGACTCTTTGATACCTTGACGTTGTTCTCAGTATCTTTTTGATCCCCTGCACTTTATAATCCAGTTAAATCTCTATTAACTGATTTCAACTGCTATCCACAATTAAAAATTATAAAATTGCTTGTATCACTGGTGGTAATAATAACGAGCTTAGTAGAGGTATAATTTTAGTCGCAAAAATATCCATTTCATGTTCATTGAACTCGTTTTTTAATGAAATAGCTACATGATCGCAGTGACAATTTATTCACAAACGCGGCAAACGCTATGTGCGTGATTGATTCAAAGTAGAATAACCAGAAATAGTATAATTTCATAATTTAGCGTTCGCGTTTAAGCTTGTTTAGGTGCAACTATAACCACAAAAGTCATTCAAGAATGCTTGGTAAGTGTGATTTAACCGGTCTAGGGTCGAGAACAAGGCGAGCAAATCTACCGCCTGAACTATGAGAAGTCTGCAAATGAACCTTTGCTGTTTTAAATAGAATCATTGAAATAGCAAAAGAAACATATTTCGGTTATTTTACAAATTATTTTACATATTCAGTCACCATTAGGATGTTCCACCACAGATGAAGTCTAATTCTCGAATTATAATTTTAATAGGTATCTACATAGTGTGACTGGGCGATCTTTAGGTCTGTCACTAATCTCTATTTACAGTTAATTCACCTCTAGGGATAAAAGTTCCTTAAGGTGAGGCAGAATAGATGTCGCCCTGGTGACTAATCACCTTGTTGCATTCATATTATCTTCTCCAATATGAGCTTACACCTTGTTCTTAAAATAGAAAATAGATTGGTCAGACTCTATTCCTCCATTACCTCAAATTACGGATCGCCATATCATTCTCGTCATCAATCCCAATCTGACCACTGTAGCTGATTGTCCATAGAATTGAAATAACCAAAAAATTGATGGTTCGCTGAGGCGAAAGAAACCTTTGTGAGTGTTTATTGTGTTCCTCTTCGAAGTCAGAAAATAACAAGCTGGATGTCCAATCATGCTCACGTAATAAGTGAAATGGGTGATCACAACCCCTTCTGTCTAATAACTCAAATAAAAGAACTCGAGTTTTTTCGCCATATAGACTGCAATGATACCCCTTGAAAATAGTATTACCATCCGCCACCCCTCCACCTCAATTTCATATCAAGATGGAATCATTTGCTTAGCCTTAGAGTGTTAGTGAGATGAATAATTATCAGTATCCAATATGCATTTAGATATACACTAACTCCTGAGGCTGCTAAAACGCCTGTGCAAAAATGACCCTAAAATTCAGCTTCATTTAAACTAATTTAGAAAGCGCCGATTAACTTGGTTTCTAAATCACTTCGATTTAAAAATCCCCGAGAGACTGATACGTCTTTTAGGCATATAAATAAATATCGATAAAAACAATTATAAAAAACATTTTATATTAATTTAATGACTTGCGACCTCTAGAAATAAACTTAGATAAAACACGTACTTATTTGAACTTGTATTTAGATAGTATGCGAATATTTATTTCATATAGCCATACCCTTTCCATAAGTAATTTTGCGAACAGCTGGAGCGATTCTCAAATAAAGCGGGTGAAATGAAGGAAAATGAGTCATTTTACTGGGAATAGCGTCATTAATTATGCGTCTCAGTCTACAATTATGACTTGGGAACGTCATAAAGCGTGTTCCACTATGCTATATCATTGCATTTTTTTATAAATATGAATAAGGAATTCCTACTAATATTTTTAGATTAATTTCTTTTACTTTCCTAAAATATATAAATATGCATATTATTATGAATGAAAATAGGTTTTCCTCTAAAATCGTTTGCTTTAAATATTAATTTTAATTATTTCAGCGCGGTTTTTAAAGAAATTCAGAGTAAAAGCCGATTAGGTTTGAGGGAATAAATAATGGTCTTTCTGTTCATGTCAACTTATTTATTACACTCCAGAAAGTTTAAAATAGTTAGAATTAAGGGGTAAACTGAAAATTAATTCTGATAAGATTGTTTGAGATAAAACTTACATATGAATGTACAAAATTTCTTCAATAAACGCTAAATTGTTGATGTGGACATTAAAGGATATAACATTTATCAAACATAAAAAGGGCTTGGGATTTCAATCTCATTGTTTACAGAGTTCTTGTCACTTTATTTACAACGGAATTCCATGGCTTATTTGCAAACATTATGATAATTTAATACTTTGTGATCATTTAGCCTCATATACTAAATATAAATTTTTTACATTGCTATTATGATATCACACCATTTCGATCAATAGTTCCTAAATTTACGGTTAAATAAATTGTATCATTTAAAGGAGATTAGAAAAAACAAGCTAATACGAAATAAATATTCCCTTTTGATAAATGGATTATAATATAAATTAATTTAAACTGACCCTCAATTAACTATAAATTTACTTATTTGTTTATGGAAATATTTCTCCCCCTTTAGAGGAATTGGGTTATTTTAGTTATTTTCAATTTCTAACTATATCCAAACGCGTAAGATCAAATTAAAGAGCATTTTCTCTTATAAATCCAAAATTTAATTTTAGTTTTAAGGTGTAAACAGTAATACTTTTACATTTCTAAAAAATATTTATCAAATAATTGTTTCATTGACATTTACTGCATCAATTTATTCTTCTACTTGGATGGTAAGATCCAGAGTTAAGGTTATACTAATTGTCAATTCGTGGCACCTGGTAGTAAAATTTCTAAATTTTTATTTAAATTAGAAAAACAAGCAATTTGATTTTATTGACTGAGGGTTACCTTAAGATTGAGGATCCTAATATGTTTACTACTGGTACCATCTGCTAATTCCTATTTTTTTCTGTTTGCATGTCTAAAAGTCGCAGAATTGAATAGCATTACATCAGCAGTCTTTTGCAGATGAGCAGATTAACATTAAATACCGAAATCGTGGATAACATTTAGGCGTATTAATTAAAAGGTACGAATTTAATTTCATCAATGCAATAGAGAGTGGAGAAAAGCAACCTATCGATTTGCAAATAGCCAATCAACCAGATCAATACGTTATTCTATATTCCTTGTAACTGCAGTGTTTCTTGATAAATCGTGAGGTTCGAACTATTTCAATGGTATAATGAATAACCCATAAGATAATTCTGAAGTAACGCTCATGTCCCGAGTACCTCCCTTCAGTCAGAGCGGTCATTTTGCATTGTGTGTTATTCAACCCCTGAAAAACAAGATTCTGTTATTGTGCCCCCAAAAGAGACGTATACAGCCTATACTCCCACTTCTAACTTGAACTGGAAGTTAAATAGTTCTAGAATTAGTCTTTTGACGTTCAGACCATCGGCTAGCAGCTCAGTATTTTACATCTTCCAATTAGCTGTAGGAAGCGATAGTTATATCCTACTACAGTGGTTACCTTGTGAACACTCAACAACTTTTCTTTGCCTCTATTTCTGCTTGCAAACTTAACTAAATCACTTGATTTTATTTTAAAATATTTTAACATTGCAATACCGCAGAATACTGGTAACGAATAAACTGCAGTAACGGAGCATTATTTAATAGCTAACGATATTGAGCGATAGTTAAGGCCCATCCAGAACCAAACGTCTCAACAATACCTCATTTTAATTCTTGAGATGTAGGTACAGACGTATGGCTGTAAAGATTTTCCCTGCTAAGTTTTTCATCCAATTTTGATCAAGAAAGACTTATCTACTCATAAAAAAACAAACTCGATACAATTGCACCAAAAACTTTGCCTCAACAATCTACGGCTTTCTATCCTATAGTAGATATAGATTGAGGAGTTGGTATATGGAAATTCGAGGCCATGTTCACAATTGTGATCGTGATGTTCACAATTAAACAATCCAAAATTAATCTAAGCTACACAGTCCAATGGTGGTTTAGTATCTGTGTATACCCATAATTAATCGAATTTCAAGCGTAATAACCTCAACGGTTCCCATCAGGCGTATAGAATGATTGGTTAATGCTAAAAGACACAGAGATTAGCAAATTGTCGTTTATGCAGGAACTTGATGTGCCTTTAAATGATCCTCCCTCAACGGAAAAAAAGGATTAACCCGTCATTATAAATCTATAAAATGACAAGAAATAAGAGATTTTTTGTTGACATTAGTCAATTTCGAAGAAGTTAACATCATTAAGCTCATTTGGGGAAAATCTAATAACATTTAAGTAGGGCGAGGGAGGGGGGGGATCCTGGAGGCGTTCTTGTGAGAAGCCCAAACACACTACTCCTCTTACAGACCAAAAATAGCCAATGTGGTTGGTCATCTGATGAGCATCGATCACGTTAACTCTAACTTGACATGCTAACTAAGAAGACAAATACATCTACAAAATCGAATATTTATTCCACCTATCCATCTTAAATACCATTATAAAAGAGTTCAGTGATCACGAAAATCAACTTTATTATACAAAAAAGGTGATTGAATGAGCATGCTTTGCCTGATTGAATTAGGCAAATGATTGAAAGTCGCAATTTACATCAAACTGTTTGACAAAAGGCCCCAAATAATGATGATCAAACAAAACAATACATGCAGTTAAATGAATGAGTAATTGGACGGACCATCTTGAAGTCGAATTCGAAGTGCCGTCAGTTCAGAAGGTTAGTGCGTTGAAGAAGAATCAAATGCATTGGGAAAGAAAGGAGGAGGAGAGGGATTTGGATCAGATATCACAGGGCAACATGGTGTTTTGAATACTGGTTTTCAATTTATCCAATGAGATGATATCTGGATCCTTTGCTTGAGTGTGCCATACCAGAATCTAAAACAAACAAAACCACAGCATATAATATAGGATACACTACGAGTAAATAGAAGAAATTGGCTATGCGATCACTCTCCCAATTATTTGCTACCGAGTGTAAGCTTTCTTATGACCCTTCAACATTCAAGGCTGTTCTATGAAATAAAAATCCAGAGGAATAAACGTCAATGAAAAATACTTCTATGAATGAGACCCTTAAAATGAAAAAAATAAAGGTGGAACCTAGAAAAAAGATCAAACGGAGAAACATGAATACCAAATGTATGAAATGGCACAGACCCCTCCCTTCAGGTTACTAACGTTTTAAAGCTGATTCGTCCCACGAATACAATCTTTAAATAAACAGGCATATTAGTATACAATATATGATTTCGAAAAATTCCAGCTATCTCAACTCTGCCATATTAAGATCAACCAAGGCCATTCTGATTTCCTTGAGTTGATGTAGCAAGACCGGTCAACACATCAGTAAGCATTAGACATGGACAATAATTTATCCTGTAATCCAAGTGATGAATTGAATATAGGAAAGTAAATTTCTCATCACAATCCGAACCCAAAATTTAAGTAAGACTCTTTGATGCATTGAACTTACTATCAGAACCTTTCGATTTCCTTTCCGTTATCATTTACTGCACTAACTGTAAACCAATTTTACTGTTTTCTATAATGAAGAAATTCCAATCACAAGTTGATAAAAATAATAATAGGAGGGCTCATTAAAAGATCTTATAACGGATCCAAATAGGAAAATAGAATGCATGGCTTTCAAATTCAAGTATATTGAATAGAGAGCCCTGAGAGATACTATCTTTTCCATTTTACAATTTTCCACCTTTAAATTATAATGGTTGATCCTGAAGAACTTATTTATGGGAGAATTTTCACATTGCTTCATTCGCGGCCTTGAATGTGGTATGATTATATAAAAGTACATATCGCAGAAATATAAGAATAGTGGTCGTTTGGCGACCACTATACACTTCATAGATCTCGAATTTATTCTAACTGATAAGTTAAGTAAAATCCTTATCCCTATATCAATTATTATTAATAGCTCAAATACTGAAACAACAACACAGAGAATGATACATATATTTTAAATGAAAACAATGATAAATTGATTTTATAGTCAAAAATAGCTAATCGTTTTAAGTTATATTAGAAGGAAAATATACAAACCAAGCTGCATAATAATGTACGCATCTTGGAAAAATTTTGAACGGCCCAATGTCATAAAAAACTTTCACCTTCTTCTGGTTAAAAAATCACGCAAAGTTTACTTAATTGCATGTACTTGCCAATGATAGATGAAATGTCTTAACCTTAAACGATCTCATTAACCTTTGTCTACAGAATTAAAATTAAATGAATTGTCTTTTGGGAGCCAAACAAAATTAGGCGCTAGACTAAACTTACATAAACAAATATCAGGCAGGTTTAACTTTTAAACAATTAAACAATGAAAAAAATTAAACCGCTAATCATTATAAGTAGAAATTCGAAGACTGGATTATTATATTAAAATGAAAGAAGTCCAAGTCCCAATCATAGTTAAGTGGCTGGAAAATCCTTTTACATTTGTGGAGTTCGCGTGCAGAGGCCTCCTCAGCCAATCAGCAATCAATTCCCTGCAGCTTAACGTTGTTTGTATTTAAGGATCAAGGTCGTGGACGGCGATTCATAAGGAGCTCCGTTCGCTTAAAATTCTTACTATCTCTTCGCTTACGGATCAATAAATCCTCTCCACTCCACACCTTTCTTGTTCTCACTACTTTGGGAGCGGCCTAGCTAATTTCGGAACCAAATATATAATAGAGGACTCTGCTAGACGCTATCTGGACTGCTTAGAAGGATTACCTAGCTGCAGCAAAAAGGATTATTGGTGTAGCATCCGCTAAACATTTAAATCAATTTCGAAAAAAAAGTGATTAGTAATATACGATTCATTAACTGATATAAAATTATCGATTAAGGTAAAATCAGCATTGGTATGGCAGTGCAAGTATTCATCGCCAATACGTCAAAATGTTCGTTTAGAAAATTACCGGTAGTCATGACCATTAATCAAACCGAGGACGCCTGTTTATCAACAGCTTAACCAAGCGCACGCAACGAATAAACACCAAATCGGGTACCACAATCCTTAAATCATCCTAAAAATTTCCGTTATTTATACTTATTGTAAAGAGAATAGAGTCTAGGAAGAATTTCCAACATCTTGTTAAAATACTAGTATATCTAAAGGTAAGAAAAGTTTATGAATGTGGAAATGGAATGAGAGTTCCTGATTTGGTGCTATCACCCAGGTTGTATTGGTGATTTTACAATTCACAACTTAATAAAACATTTGATGACAATTACAATTTCTGAGAATATTTCTATTTTACACAAAAAAACACCAGAATTAAGCGACTGGACTGAGTTAACTTTGCAATGTATATATTTGTAACTGTTCTATGGAGTAATTTACTAAATTATAATCCACAGCAAACAAACTGAGAATTTTCATTGTTGCAATGCAACCAAAATCGGTTAACATACTGAAAAGACGTTAAAGAGAGGGGATAAAAAAGACGCTGAAGGTGAGGATAGGGTATCAGAAAAGTCATTTTTACGGCGTTGAACATTATTTACTTAATGATTAGTTCAATGCATTGTGTTCCAAAATTAAATTAAAAATTCATAATTTCTACTCTGGAAATTACTTACTGACTTGTTTTGATAGTCGTCTGGTCATACCACTTTAATTCATTTTTTCTTCCAAAGGCCGAGGAAGCAGAATGACGGCAATACGAGGTACTCATTGATTTTTTCCAGTTGTTAAATTTTCCTTTATCTTACCTAATATCCTACCCGAGAACAAATTAGCTACTTGATGAATGTAATCTTTACTCCTTCCTAATACACGTTTTCAAATTCTTGGATTTTAGATGAGGTTAGTAAAAATTGGAGGAACAACTTGGCAATCATTTCAACAAAAACTCATAACCTGTTATTTTGTGGTCCAACAAAAGGACTTTGAAATTTAACAGATGATCATTAAAGTACAGCGTAGTTAAATAATCAGCGTCAGTTGAAATTTCCTTCACAAAACAGCACTTTCAACCGAATTCACTCACATAAGGAAACTCTTATTTTTCGTGACTTAAAAACAAAATAAAAATACGAGCTTGGATAAGCAAAAATTGTCACCTAATGGACACAATTAAGTAACACTTTAGTAGGAGAAATGCAAATAAAGCGTGATTGTTAGGCAAGCAACGTCCAAATTATTACGATCACCTACGTAAGCATAATTAGTAGTCACAGTGACAGGAAACTTATTGAAATGTGAATAAAAAGCCAAAACTTCGCTGAAAGTATCTTATTTACATAGGGGGAAGAGAAATTTTAACCAATGTCAAATTTAGAATCTAACATAAAACTAGTCTTTCACTGACTTGGATTACCCAAAAGCATGTTATTTAATAAAATCAACAATGAGTCCAGAAGGAATGAAATTAAACTCGCCTTTGTACAGCCATCAGCTTTTGGTTCCAGCTCCGTGAAATTTTTAAGGCCGAGATTCTTTAGAAAATTAGTTTCTAACATACCGAAAAACTTAGGATCAGCATAGAATTTAGCATCAGGATGAGAGAGAATAAGGTCTAAGTTGACAGCGAAACCCGCCATGTCAATGGGAAACTCTCGCCAAGGTTTAAAGATGGTCTGCATTCGATCGATGACATCGGAATGATCCGGCTTTGTGACACATCCTTCCCATTTCAATCGACCAGCGAGAGCAACCGGCCATGTCGATACGCGTTTTGTAGTGCGGATCTGAAATCATAAAATATATGTTACTAACAAATTAAAAGTAGAATTGCGATATGAGTTTACATGCATCCGTCCAAAACGAGCAATTAAGACTTCACTTCAGACAAATCAAAAACGACAATAGACCCCATTAATAAATAAGTGAAAGCTAAGCCAATTTAAAACATTATCACGAATATAACGACTACTTTAAACGCACTTCATCGAAAAGACGTAGCGAATATGTGTTGTCGTCATCAGCTATGTAAACGACACCCTTGTTAAGACGAAGTTTTAGATTATCGCGAAGCCATTGAAGTCCACGGTTACGTTGGACAACACCTCGTGGATATCGCCATCTAGGTTGACCAGGTGGAAGGACTTGGTCTGGAGGGGTCCTTTCCGAAAGCAACGTAAAAGGCACTCCGCATTTTCTTAGAAATATTCCAAGATCGCTACATAATAACAACATTTAAATATCTTAAATTCAGTGATATATTTTGTGTAACATTAAGTAGGCTAACTCACTCTGATGGGACGTTAACATCTTCAACAACAATCCAGTGAAGATTCTTTACATGCAAAAATGTATGACACAGCCTTGTAAGTTCAGCAAGCTGGACCATTCGAGGATAAGTTGCCGTAATTATGTAAATTGTTGGAGTTTGTAGACTGTCATATTTATGTACAACTTTGATGTTAGTAAATGAAACTGAAGGAGATTTTGGATTTGAATGAGAGAGTTTTAAAAATACGAGACAGAATATTAGATTTAAGATAAGAGAAAAATGAAATAAATAATTATGTCCAAATCGACCATACAAAAGGCGCATTGTCAAAGCCACATCGAATTAATTTACGCTCCTAATATCAAGGCGAAAAGTAAACCCCACAGGTGACAATAACAATAACTGATTATTTATCTATGTATACAAATACATTAAAATCTTATAAAATCACCGTTAAAATTTTCATTATTGAAATTAATAACGTTTATTTACTTTGAGATTTACTGTTTCGTTGAATTGTTTGATCCATCTGTCTATAATATCTATAATATTTATATTTATATTGAATTTGCTAATGTTTTGAAGGGAATTGCTCGGTTATCGTCTATATAACTGTGAGAAATTGATGAGAAAAGGAATTAGATAAAATGAATATTTTTCTTTTAGTAAGCGTATTTAACTATGTAAGTATGGAACATTTGTTGCTTCCTTTTCATTGGTTATTAGATTGAAACGTAGTTTATCGAATGATTTTTGTCCATTCTTTCAGTTAGAGATAGTATTAATGTCTACTGCAGTATTGCAAGTAAAATACAATGTTTTAGTCTGAAAACTAAACAAAATTTTGGACAGATAAGTAATCGATCACTTCCAACTAACAAGAGATAGCTATACATTGCTTCTACATTAAAAAAATCCTCGGCTATTTTAAAATCAGAATAGAAGCAAAGCCAAAAGGAAGACTATAGCTCCTGTCGTAATCGGAATTGGAAATCGGCCTTTAGGTCGCGACAGATCTTTCCCTCAAGTGTCTTGCATTACATTAACTTTAGGGAACGGACAGTAACCATATATGCATAAATCACGTAAATTAGTGCTTACATTGGTAAAAATGGTAAATCCGGTAATCCTGATTCAATCATGTCATCATCATTGCTTAGCAATAAAAACATCTATTTTATATTACTTATTCTGAAAGTCCTTTCTAACTACTCGATCAAAATTAGATAGATGAATAAAATATAAGGAAAACGCTAGGAATGTCTCTTAAGAAAACAATTCTGAATATATACGAATATTTGCAGAAAAGACTGAATTACTTCAACACAAAGAAAGAGATCTCTGAATTAAAAATATTACTAACTGAAGTAAATTCCAATTCTTATGAGATTCATGGATTGTCATTAAGTCATCTATCAGAATGCCGTACTGTGTTCTTAGCGAATCATACCAAATTTAACCTAAATCTTTTAGCAATCTTTGATGAAAAAGATCGCTTCTTTATTTATACTCATGAGAGTTAGCGTCTTACCTTGGCAAGCTCGTGAACATGATAGAAATATGCTAATACGAATAATGTAGATTATTAAAATGTCCAACCTCCACTACCACCACCGCCGCTGAGCTAAACATTTTAATAATGTATCTGCCTGTCCTAACAACATAGGGACTAAAAGTTGAATACGAAATTAAAAATGCATTTAAAATAAAATAATGGTTTTAACTGTAAAAGATTGTTATGATCAATAAGAAAGAAAAGGTCTAATAAGCTGATATCACTGATTTAATGGGAATAATCTAAGACTCAGATATAGCACCACCATATCAGTTAAGGTGGGCTGCAATAGTCTATTACATAAATTCTGCAAACACATACACTTCATATATAGCTTGTACGACTCGAATTTACCGCACAAATTACCACAAAATAATGATTAAACGTTTTGCAACATTTATTTGGTGACTCACTGATTCTAAACTTTATGGGCAAAATAGATATGATTAATTAGGGTGAATTGGTGTCGCATAACATGAGGGAAAAGAAGGTGGTGGAAACTTGAAATGATTCTGTAAAATGTCAAGGGCTAATTAGTACCTAGTTAAAGCAGAAGGCAACTTCACATTTCCTCACTGTCTTGCATTATTTATAAAATTAGACTAATACAGTAATTTGACTACAGCTGCATTAAATTCAAATTCAATAAAACTTAAGAGGAAAAGGTCGACTTGTTTCATTAATTATTTGCTCTCTCAGTTCTGCAATGCTAAAATCATGTAAACTCCTTAATGTTGTGCAAAATCATTTTGCTTCCCTAATCTTTTAGAGGAAAAAACGGATAAATGGTAAGACCGACCAACGTAATTAAAAAATTTGTCTATAAGCACTGGAAATCGTGGACAAGAATTGGCATAGTAGTCTAAAGATATGAAATTTGAAACTTGAGCTGCCCATTTAGTAAATATTGTACAACTCAAATCTAAAAATCAATAACTTTACTCTCGAAATCTTTTTGATCCCCACCCCTTTATCGTTTACTGGACTTAATTCTAAACGATTTCACTTTCTTCCTTAAACAAAAAATTGTAAAATATTTCGACTTTGCTGTGAATTATAGTATAATAATATTACTATTTAAGTGCAGTAGTGGTTCACTCGTCTGTGAAATCTGAGGTCAATGGGTCATGCTCACTAGTGTACATTCAGTAAGCGGAATGGTTAATCGTGATGGTCATAGTTGTCTAGTAAGGGAAGCTGTAAAAGTTGAGTTTCTCACCTGAAAAGCTCCATGATGCTACTCCGCTACCCAAGTTGAGTGCATGAAAACGCTTTTCTAAATGGGTTGGGGAATAACTATTATTAATATTTAAAAAATAAACCATTTTATGTTACTGAAGACTGAGAGGTATGCCCAAACTAAATGTCAAGATGTAGGGGGCAGCGTAAGGTAATATATTAATAAGAATTCCTAACGGCTTGGAGACTACCTGAGAGATGTGAATCGCTAATCTTGAGACAAAGCATATGCTCTGCAGTTTTAACTCTCTATTCTGTTAATGTTTCCGACTTCCAGAGTTCAATTAAATTGGTTTGACGCTATTTCTGAACAAATATTGCTTTGAAAATCGGAGCGTGTTAGCATAATTTACACAGAAAGACCAAAATGGAGCTGCCATAAAGATGTCTGGAGAAAAAGGCTACGTGTAGCTATATCACTTAATTATGCACCTACAACATTTGGGAGGCAATCACCGGAATTTATAAACGTCTCTGATAGCAGGGTCCTCAGGGTCTAGATTTTTTGATTATCATTCTGGAAGTGAAGTCTCTTCCATTGTCATTGGTTAACAAGGTAGTTACACAAAAAATCGTTTTACTTTCTTAATAAAGAGAAATCTTCGTGCGAGTTAAGGTACTTTCTTTTAGATCTGAGTAAACTTAGCTATTGTAAGACACATTTAAAATATTGGTAGTCACATAACATTACATCAGTGGTGACATAGTTTCATAATACAAGGGACGATCGATTAAGCAGATATAGGAAAGTACCAAATCTTCCCGGTTGAAATTTGATGAGAAGGCACTTCTAGACTGATGGTTTAAATTCACTGTGAATCACTTAAGAAATAGAGTACTTATCCTTTAATGCTTAAAGTATTTGATCCTACTGCAACTTCAAGTTTCTCGTAGAGAACCATCGCGTGTCCTCAAGCGGTTTATTTTAATTAACAGGAGAAGCTAATTAAGTTGTCTCTGAATAAGCGCTTGAATGAATGAATGTTCGGTCTCCCCGATCAGCATCTGTTTATGCTACTCTTTGTCAATGAAACTGTATAAAGCCCCCTTTTACACATAGGGAGGGGAAGGGACAGATACAGGCTTATTATTTACCGACTCCCACGCATCCCTCTAATCTAATCTGTTCCTCCACCCTCCCTTACCTCTTAAATCCCCTTCATGGTTTGTTGGTTTATTTGGCATGCACAACTCTTGTGTTCTGCTTTTAGAACTGTCATTGGCTGTTGTTAGCTGCCAGCCCTTAGTTGTCACTTCTATTGATATCTGTAAAATAAGAAAGAATCTACTTAATAACAATGGAGGGGAAGAATGTCACAGTCTCAAAAAGCTAGTTAGATGCATAGCATAAAGGCAGTAGTTTTTGAGGAGAAGGCTGGACCATTTGTTATGAAAATCCTGAAATCTTCTCACTTCATTACTCCGATTGGAATGAAGGCATAGGGTCTTAAAGCACACTAAGAAAATGATTTTGCATACTACAGAAATATATACTGAGAATATTTAAAGTGAGTAGACAGAGTATCAAGGAGCACCAACTACCATCGATAATATTACCTCAGTGTAAGATTGATCTAAAAATTTATTATTGAAATTCGCCAGTTGTGCATTTCATAAAAATTTATTACATTTAATAATTTAAACATCGTTAATAAATAACAAGTCGTTCACCTTTACAAGTATGCTAACTTTTATAAACATGCCTGAATAGAGGCTTCCTGTTACAGAAAGTCCAAATGATACAAATTTCCTATCTTCGACGATTATTTCCAGTGAACAAGTTTGTTGTATTTTGTATAAAATCATGCGCTATTGACAAATAAATACGATGGGAATGATTAGTCTATGCAGTAGTAGAAGATATTAGGAAAAAATCCCATTTGAACTGGAATAAACCTGCAAAAAATAGGTACAAATATACAACTATCGACACTGTGGACGCTATTTAGTAAATAAACATAGAATATTTCAAATGAAATTTGAATAAACTCCAGTAGTCTCGGCAGTGCTAAGGAGTGTTACTAGTCTCAACTGTCCGCTTTGTTTTAATAAGATACCAATAAGTCTAGGCAGCACGACCAACCACGGAATTAAATCGACCGGTCAACAAACTTTGAATTTTTTTGGGTATAATCTCACCTATGGACCTGAGGGTCTACTAATAACATTTTAACATCAGGATATCACACAGTAACAAGATATTAGTAACTGTACTTAATTTGAGAATCTAAATAAATTAGAGCTTCCAGGGTTAAATTAAAGTAAGATTTTTAATACTTTCCTGGATATGGCTATGAGGATTATTACAAATGAAGACTACATTGATTCCAATATCATTGTCTCTGTAAAAGGAAAACTTTTCCGCCGGGGTACTAAGAGCTCCTGGTACACCTTTATCTCCATGAAACAGCTAATGAAAAATTTCAGATTAAGTAATGTTAAAATTTGGTGGCATATTGATTAAGGTGCGCGAATAGTATGTCAGAGATCACAAGGTCCATGGTTATTGGGCTTAAACCCCGTGATACAGATAAAGGGAAAGTAGATATTTCTCATAGAGTAATGCCAAATGCTTTTAGCACTTTTAACAATGGAATTAGGCTGTTTATTCAGTTGTTCCTGTGGTATCGGGGTCCTCAGTGACAAACTGCACGTCGATTTGAGTTTGACTCTCCTCTGTCATCAAACTTACCCAGTTTGCCTATCTAAACAGTTTTAATTGACACAGTGGTCTATTTAAAATATGTACTCTCTGGGGTCTTTGGGCCTTTTGTACGTAGTCCCATATAAGTAATTGCTTCTAAGTGCAACAACAATGTGAAATATGCAAATAACAAAAGTAGACCAAATGTTACTGTTTGCTGCCGAGCTGAGCGCATTGAACCATTTTACTTCCAAAAATGGCCATGTGCAAACATTTTCCTGAGCTCGCAAAATTTCCCGCAGAAGAGTGAAAAAAACGAGAGGGGATAAAAAGAGAGGTAGGGGGGAGGGAAGAATATTGAATGGTAGCTGGATTTCCTTTTCAAGAACTCAAGAAATCCATTTTCGAAAGGCGAAATTTCCCTCAAAACTGCTCTCAACCTGCCATACCCATGTCTATTGGCCTAAGTTTTTGCCAAAATCTACATTTCACCGTCTACATACTGCATGGTTTGGTAAAGTCGCACATAAATGATATTGGAATTTTGGAAATCACAGACCAATTATTAATAATATAATGATGTAATTTATAACACCAATCGAACGTCCGTTTTTAGTGACCTTGAGCGATATTTGATTAAACTTTCCTTCCGGTAACTATAGCTTTCAATAAATAGGGGAAAACCTTGGATGGTGAAGCCCATATAACAATAAGTCATAAATATTATTTATGAAAGCTGTTAGATCTTTCCATTAGGTAGTTCAAAGCCGCTGAGTTTATGTTGTGTCTCGTAGATATAGCGTAGAAATAACTAATAAGGAAGTAGATCACGTTGACGCAATGTAGACTTCTCGGAATTTAAGCGGTGTGGAAAAAACGATTATTCTCAATCCTTGACAGATCAAGATGAGCACTGATCCATTTTCGAGAGATTTTTGATTTTTAAATTAAGCTGATAACTTCTGATGACTGAAAATTCCGAGAAAATGTCACCATGATTACTCCAATTTGAAACCGGTAATAAAGATGAGAATGCTCCAAAGGTTAAAATTTTTCATGCTATTTCAAAACTTTAAAATTGTTAACACAATACATTTGCCTTTTGACAAGGATAATTTATTGTTAACAGTGCCTGGAGCATTTTAAATTCAAAACAAATTTATTTACACAATATTAATACTATAAAATGAAATTTAATCAAGATAAAAAAATTATACTTCTGCCAATTTCTGGAAATAATTAAATTTAATTTTCATAATGTAAGTATATTTTTAACAATTTTTGACATGTTTCTATCCAAATAACCTTTAAACATCTTTAAATGATATTATCTAGTTTGCATTCCACTTCCATTTTATAAAATGGAAGTATCTTCCAGTATTTCATCATTTGCAAAATATCTTCTAATCGATGCAACTAGCCGTACTTTTAGCGGAAGTAAGTGTGACTTTTAATTTCAAATTTGTTACACGTAAATTACGCCAGACTGAATAGTAAGCCACACTTTATGTCCTTTGAATAAATTTCCAAGAAATATAGTAATAAAACACAAATTTATATTCGTTGGAGATCGGCTTTATGCATTCTAAAGTACGCATGATCTAATTTTGACACCTAATCAGTTCTCAGTCAAATTGTTATCACTGGTACAAGCTCGACCATAACACGGATCTAAATCAACGATACAAACTGGGTGGTAAATGTGCAACCATTTGATATTAAAGGATTTTTCCTTTATAAATAATAAATTTTGTATAAATGCTTATAATGTAATTAGTTTTCTTCATGCCCTTCTCTTATATCGTCACAAATTCCGATAAATTATCCTTGAGTGACTCATTTCACTCTGCTCACTGAGTACTGATTATCTGAATGTATTCATCGATTTGCATCCGCAAGTGCTATCAAGTGTCGGCTCGATTTCTGTTTATTGATATGTTATTTTTGAGTCATCCACATTGTAACTTCCCCAGTATTTTTTCCCTAAGTAATTAGTACATCGCCGCTTTGTTAGCCGAATAAGAGACTTACTCATTGGGCCATCTTTATCCTGAATCTGAGCTGGGGTTAGTGCTAGTGGCGGGGGAGACTTCCCTTAATGGAGAGTTCTAAGCGATTTAGCTTTACATTTTAGGTATTAAACCTTTGCGGAATTAAATTAAACCTCTTGAAAGGATATACTTTACCTCCGAAGCTGAAATGCAATACCTTCTATTGTAATTTATTTTTAGCTTTCCTACATAATTCTGTTTCGAACCTCAAAATCATGGGTGTAATATGCTCTTTTAAAGCTCCATTATAGTTCATAAAATTTATTTAAATAAACCACTCAATTGAAATGCATTATTATTTATGGATTTATTACTAATCAACTTAAGATAAGGTCTGCATTTATCTCCATTTTCCATTTTGCTAAGACCCACTTTTAATTTTAATACAATTAAACTATTAAGTACTTGGTATCTTGTCTATGTGTACGTGAGTTCAGAATTAGAATTTATTAAATATTTCTTTGATCTTAACTTACAGGTTTGTTATTACTAATGACCCTTGTAAATATCAATTGGTTTTAATCATTGGAAAGTATCTAAGCACAGCAAACAGTAGGTGCGAAAAATCAGAAGACTTTACTTGATTTGAATTTTAAATTCAATAGGATATCTACAATTTATTAATGAGGTTATTTCACTGCTTCGTATCCTAATGTACAAATATTCAAATTTCAAGACCTGACCGTTGGGTATCAGAATTAAAGCTCAATGTTCGCGATTAAAATAGAGTTAGAAATATTTTCCGATTTCTTAAAATGTATCTGAAGAATGTTTTAATAATCGAATTTTTATAAGAAATATTGATGTGCGGTTTTGAATCAACTTGATACTAAGTAGCAGACAGACAATGTTAGAGACCAGTAAATGATTTTTTCAAAAGATTAACAACTAATCTTTTACGTTAACGGCCGAAATACAATAAAACGAGGCATTGGGACAATATAATGTGTTCAAACTAAATTAAATTAGCTTACGAAATTTTAAGAATGAATAATTTAGTTGAGGTTACTATACACTAATGTTTAGTATCCATAATAGTCTTAAAATAAGGTTAAAATATGACAATTTAGAAAAGCCTTTTTGGGAATTTTAGAGCGGGCAATAGTCAATGGTACCTATGTTAGTAGAGACTCTTCCAAACACATGTTTTAGCACAGATGACGTAAACTCACATTTCACCATCCATTTTATTAACCAGCATTAGCTAGTGCGGATTACCTTCCGATTACTGAATAAGCACCAGAGAAAATGAGTCTTAACTGTTTTCTATTCAGTCTTATCTGGGTGAATTTTGCATAATTTGCCTCCGCTCGGGACAACAAATAACGGTAATAGGGAGCAAGTAATGAAGAGAGCTTCTCGTTGAAAAATGAGCACGATAATTTTGGGATATTCATGACGAATTATTTATGGCTGACTATTCCATTTACAGAATAGTGATTTTCAATTTTTTGCCAGGTTTATTTACTCGAATTCCATTTTTGTGATACATGTTTTATTTTTGAATGCAGAAAATTACTTCTCAATCACCCAGTGTGTCCATAATTGCACGAAACCCTTCTTCATAACTACACAGAAGTAGGGTAACTTAAAAAACTGATAATCTTGACTGCAATAACAGGATTCACATAAAATATTCTGCTGTATTCAGATTATATGAAGGTCGAATTTATAAATTTACATCGAAAAGCAAAAACAGTTTCAGCTATCAAATAATTTACTATTGCGTTATATTATTATATTATGTTATTTACAAGCAACGAGAAAATGCGACAAAATGAACAATGTATATATATAGCTGTTTGCAAGCTTGCTAAAACTAGAATCATGCATCAGGGAAAGCATAGATAACTTTAATTGTGTTTGAAATGAATAATAAAAAGTTAGTAAGGCAATTATTATATTTGTTTGCATATCTGATATGGCAGTATCTAAAGCCCAGATTAAGTAAAAAATTAATAAAAACAAGCATATAACGTGTATAGTCTTCGAAATTGAAATATTAATCAAGGAGACATCCTATTTGCCAAAAAATATAATATGTAGAAAACAATTTAATCGTTCAAAAGGGATTAATTTACTATTTATGCATTATCTTGAAATAATTGTGAAAAATCGATGTGTCCAGACTGCGAATTAGTGAGCTCTACAATGCTAAGATCAATTAAGCTGGTGTCATTCTGCTGAAGAAAGTTAAAATCTGGCCATTTATATCAACTCCTAAGATGGGGTGATATCATTGCTTTCTCCTGTTATCAAGGTAATTTTACTTGAATGTATTGAAACGAATTCCTCAAAAATCTAAAAATTGGGGATTTGAGGGACAAAGAGGTCCTAACCACTATTGAAACTTCAATAAATAGTGGTTTCAAGACTGAAATCTTTCCCTTTACTCTCTCATCAGTAAATATTGAAAGTTACATATGCCTTATCCAAATTTTACCTTAGATATCACTTTTGTCTAAATGGGTTAAATTCTCTCCTTTTGAAGTTTGACTGAATTTGCTTGGCCATTTTCTCAGTTATACGCTGTGGTATTCTCTCAGCACTCATAACACTTAGCATAACTGTAAGCCAAGTGTTCAAAGGCTGTTATTTTTTCTGAATAGCATAAATAGGTGGAATAATTTGGTCATTTGGTAAGAGACCAACTGCGCAGGTCATTGAATGAGGATTACAGCTCATTGCGAAGTTGGGCTTGATTAATACGAAATTATGTGCTGTGCCAAGTAATGATAACGCTTTATGAGAACTAATAGGCTTATGGGTATGGGTATATGAAGATACTTTATTGAAATCATTTTAAAGTGTGTGCGAATTCTGTCACATAAGAGAGAATTTAATTCGAAAATTTTCAGTCCTAGTTAATGTCTGCTAACACGAAGATCAACATAACTGTCATTATCTAAATATTATTATCAGTAAAATGAATTAAATAAGTTGAAATTTAACTTTGCTTAAAATTCTAGATGGGCAAAAGGAATAAGATGAAGTATTAAAATTATCTACTTACTAATTTTTTTCGAATTTATCATGCTTTGCCTTTTGCATATTTTATTTAACCTTCTGACAGAGATCCTATAATTATAATTAAAAACACTAACTTCACTAACATTTGTGTATAAAAAGACCATATTGGGTGAGCTCTATCGAGATTAGCTATGGTAAAATTAACAAAATAATATATCCGGTTATCCAGTAAGCCCGGCCATAAGCCTTATTTGAAAACCACGGGACTACACTACACTAGTTAAGGAAAGACGTAAAACATGAGTTCGACTATTGAATAACTCAGCTGATACACCGGCTTGACTTTAAATTCTAATCTATTCCCTCCTCTTCATCCTTAATTGAAGAATCTATCTGTTACTCTTATTTATTTGTTTTGTCAGGATTATAACTGTAATTAGCGTTAGTAATGGAGGTTTAATTAAGAAGTCAAGTGCTAAAATGAAATACAAAAACAAGAGCTTGATAGAGAATGCCTAACTTTTAGAAGGGCTGAGATTGTAAAAATTCCTTCTATTTGTTCCATAAATCAATCTTTACAATTCTAAAATTAGCTTCACGTCCATTGATTTTTGCAGGTTTTTGGATGCAATTAAAATTTAAAAATTGCTGTAATTGATGCTAAATTGAGCCTTAGATGCTTTACTTAAAGGGAATTTTGTTACCATAAAAAACCAACATATTAAAAAGTTTTATACTTCAATATGGTAAGTAATATAAAAGGATTTTAAACTAATGCTATTAAGCATTAAAAATTACCAATAAAATTATAATTGTCCTTTTCACTGATTTATAGATTTTTCTATAAGAAAATTAACTACCCAAAATCATTAATTTTTAAAATTATCATGATTATTGTGCTATAACACCAATTCCTTTGACAGTCGGTGGAACACCAGGCTCGATTTCACAATTCTTGTCTAAGAAGGGTCCACAATTTTTCGAACAAGGTTTCCTTGCTATCAAAAACTCAAAATTTAAACTTTTGGAATGCTCAATTAAGCATCCTTGCTCTTAAGAATTAATTCATGCGACTCTCACAAAGATGCCTTAATGTTAAGCTTTGAGTGAACTTTAAAATGTTCTAGTCAGAAAGGTCTTGCGACAAAGCGACACCAAGCGCAACTTGGACTAGAACCAAAATCTAGTTATATAACGATTCTCCACCGTTCTTCAGTAAATTTTTTACCAATATCTATGCATTTCATATGAAAATCATATCTTTGATAAAACATTTTTATTTAAGGTACCCAATAATACGAGTATCTGAAATGTATTTTCCTTTGGGCTGAAAATGAGCATACTAAGGAGTACAACTTCACTAATAAGAACAATAGGTCTGAGATATAAGTACTCCTTGACAGTAACAAATGGGTAATGCAAATGCAGATAAATCAAACCTGGAGAGAGATAAAATATCACTGAGAGAGGGAGAGAAATTCAACGTTCATCGTAGCCTGTCAGAAACATCCTACGCGCCTGCAGGGAGGTAATTAATGACCACAAGACCACAAAATCTTTTAATCTTATTTTCTGTTAAGAAATAATAACAAAAGTTACAAAAAGCAGAAGGGCTTTGAATAAAAGAGGTTTTGGAAAGAATTTATGTTTATAGAACTGATGTAACTGAAAATACGACTGCTTAAAATTGTACAAGATATTAACCAGTGGACGCTTTAATATACTTTTCATCTATCTGCTGGTAATAATAGGATGATACAAATTAACCAGATAGGCTACTAATCGGTGGCATTTAAATAGTTCAACCAGTTAAGAAAGCTCAAATGTATCTATGGTATTACATCAGGTAATTAGTACAACTATTGCAATCCAATTTTTATTAGTGGGGACTTGGAGTTATATGAATTCTTCCCAGAAATCGTTTCATTCAGAAAAGTTCGATATCTGCCCACATTTTAAAAAAATGTTTGAAGGACCTTGCAATGCAAAAGAAAAGCATAATTTGGAGAAGAACTGAGAATTTCGAGAATGCTGAATAGACTAAATTTGCTCAGTGATGCATGACAACATAAATATTTTATACTTTACTGCAATACAACTAAGGAGTTTTATCTAAAATTAGCTCTGAATAATTAAAGTATTTAATGCAGAAATGAATACATTACTATTCAACTTCAAAACGTCAGCTCTTAAAATAGCGAAGTATGCCATGCTATTGATTTTCGACGATAAGGAGCCAGGAAAAATGCCCAAACCTAAAAGACCGTAAACAGGTAATTGTGTGTAAATGATGCGGATAAGATTGCATGGTTTCTATTGTCAAATGTGAGTACATTTTTCACCTCCTCCATCTTCCCTTACAAATACGAGGCTACACAAGCGTGACGTTTAAAACACAGAACACAGATGTACATGGTTTTATACCATAGATGTACGCATGGCTGCTGTTGCCCGGAATATTTATAGCCCCGCGGGTAGTTGTTGTTGACTGCAAGGCAGCAATATTCACATGGGCACTACGCTTAGGTCAATAGGACAGGATATGAAACCCAACTGCACCCATGACCAACGATAAATACAGATGAGTTGATCATTATAATATACTTGCTTAGGTAAATTTCATATAACAATAATAACGAGAAATTAAAACTAGTTCTATAAAAGGGAGATAAATCTCCGAGGTGTCTAAACTAAAGATGAAGTTTTTAATTACATTATTGTTATTAATATGAAATAATAATCATAGTTTAATTACTCAATAAATGTTTATTACTCAACTCCATAAGATCACTCTACCCAGCAGATGTGAAAAGAGTTCGGCGTTTGGTAAATATTTGAATATATACATAAATTTATGTAATTACCGCTTTCTTTGAGTTGGCACATGGGTGTTGTTTAAAAACTTTATAACAATTGTTTTCCATAACGAATTGTCACTCATTTTTGTTACTGGTTCTGGATTTATAGTTTGATTCCAAGATAATTCAAGTAGTACGCCTTCCATATTCTAAAATAACCTTCTTTAATAAAGGTTTTCCATTTAATTGCATGTTCACAGTTCGGAAAGAAACTTTATTGTATAGAAATTCTGCGTTTTATAAAATTTTAAAACAATAATTAACATGGCTATTTTTTCGAAAGTGAAAGACGAAATGCATAGTTGCGGAGGATAATGAAACCAAAATCAGATGTTAAAGGTCACTCGGCAACCACTTTGTGGAATTACAAAAGAAGATGCTTGAAGGATAAAAATGAATAGCATTAAGAGTCCTGATCGCCAAATAATATACAAAAATTATGTGGTGTGGAGTTAGTAACACTAACACCACGCAACACTTACAGAGAACGATCATATTAATCGTACATATTAGAAAATGAAACAATTTTATTACGAGATAGCCAAATTTTCCGGAACAATCATAATTACTGTCACAGAAAAAAATAGTCGGCTTGAAGTAATGCCAATTCTTGATAAAATTATGGGCATAATTACGGAAATTGTACACAGCACTCAGCTTGGGTAGTGGCAAAATATCCTGGAGTAGCATCCATAAGGGATTCCCATTCCACCATCTCTCTTGTTGACCAAAATTTACCAGTAGGGCTGACCATTCACAACATTGGGTATGTGTTGATGAAAGCTAACCTTGTGACCTCTAGCTTAGTGGACGCTCTCTTTAATCATTAGGCTAGCTGTGCATACATTTTTGTCTTTCTTCTTCTTAATCTTAAAATTTCACAAAAACAGACTCATTATGGTTGAATCGTGCTTGCATCTATTTTCCATACTGAACTATTAGGAGCGCATCCACATATGCATTGAGTTTTATTTCAAAGGATTTCAAAATTTCTTTCTTACTGATTGCTCATACTTGTTATCGTACGGTAATACCTATACATTAGTTTGTATTTATCATTAATAAACATTCACTCATACGCAATGCGATAACTGAATACATTCAAGTGAGTATTCCGTTCTTTGATTACGATTATTTCCATCCCATATTATTAATTAGTGGTAAAGGATATAGTGTCTAATACTCAGCTTACAATCAGATTAATAATTATCAGTAAATTAAAATAAATGAACAAATTTTTCTAGATCTAGTTTTTAGTCCACAAAAATCGTTGTTATGGATTTGTAATATTTAAAATATGAACAAGGATTTTATATATTGGCCCGAATTAAATATTTGCACGCAACCAGATGTGCTCACCGTTATGCCACATTTTTAGACTTTGTGGCTTTCTGCTATTTTGTTTTTAATCGTCCTTCTTCTGGCTTGTTTAAATGAGAAAAATACGAAAATAAAGAATGTGCAACTGGGTAAGAAAGGAAATGTTTTATTGCCTATGAACGAACATCAATGTCCAACAAATAATCTTATTATTTCAGTTCCAGTGTACGCCGAATGCATAGATATGGGAAATATTGTAAGACAACTAACAATGTGTACATTGCAGTATTTAAAACTCAATGCAACCAATCAAGTTTTGCCATGTAAAACGCAAGTTAATCATGGCCCTTAGTGAAGGTAAAAACATAATTCAATTTGTGAAACCAGCGTCCGCGATGTAAATATGGGAATCTGAACGTAATTTTCAATTGCTTCAGTGGCAATTTAGGTCAATGAGAACATTTTGTGCATTAAATGTAATGAAACTTACTGACGAGAATTTGAAAATCCTATTAAGATTGTAACAAACGATCACTATTTTGCATAGATACATGGGTAATTCAATTTAATTATATTTTTAATAAAGATAGTACACATTATACATGGTGAATGAATAATAATAGAAGAGGAAAAATAATTTAAAGAAAGGAATTTTGCGGTTGTCAAACTTATTCGCCTGCCTCCTTCAAAATTGATACATTTCGGTATGTTAGAGTTTAACCATCTTCAAATTAAGCTACCAGAAACTGAACTCCGCCGGTTGTTAGCAATTATTATGCTAGTAGAACAGAAATTTCTTTGATATTCCAAAAGCACCGTCTACTTTTTGGTGTAGATTTATATAGTATAGACACTAATGTCCATACGATCCTTCGACGAATTCCCTTGAAGCTTGGTTCCATAGTTTCAGCAATTTAAATGCACATTTGGGATGGTTTAGACAGGCAAAACCTGTCACTCAAAAAATTTTGTTTGTTTGACATATCTATGACATTCTGTGTGCTTTCCTTGAGATTTATTTTTGTACCTAGTAACTCAAAAATATCCCAAGATAGGAGAACAGAAAACTTTTCTTCACTGAAATCTGTCATCAACATTTTTGTAGGAATCCAGTTGGTAAACACCCTCCGCGGAGATATGGTATTCATATTAATGGCTCTTTCTCTGTGCTCAGGAGACCTTTTAGTCAGCGGTTATAAATCACCTATTGAAATAATGTAGAGACGCCCCAATAAAGGACTGGCTCCGCTATTAACTGTAACTATGTTATGATTAATAATATAATAAATATTATATTAAATTATATAATAAACTTCATCATAATATCCTAGAATTAATTAACCTCTTTGACTTACAAAGTAATTATGTAGATTACTTCTGAACTTACCTAAGTTTTAACTATTAAATTTACGATAATCTCGCATTTTTGCGTTGGTTATAATACAGAGAAGAAATATAAGTAGAACGAGTTAAGAAAACTATAAACGCAGGCGCATTAATCATTAAGGCATGCTTTTCCGTCAAATTCACATTTGCAACTCTCTTTTGAACGTGATAGACTAAACGTGTTTGAAGGAGAAACATTCCTAAGTGTTATATTCGTTCCCAAGCTGTGAAGGTGACTTTTTTCAAAACATTATGTTGGTCAAAGCATAGCCTCCATTGATTTTGTATTCATTAATGCAAATGTGTAGATATTATTAATATAGAAGATTTATTAACAATACTTGCACTAAGGCACTTAGAATGTAGCATTTCTAGTTAAGAAGTCATTTGTAAACCAGTTACCACAATTGCCATGTGTAATAGGGTGAAAAGCAATTCTGTATGCGAGACTGACCAATACGTAATAACTTTCAAAATTGAAAATTAATTTTTCTTCTGTTACATGAACAAATTTCTTCTTTAAGTCTCTTAAAGTGCGCATATCGATGCATATATTTATGTAATTCAAATTTATCTATAAAATATAAGAAAAGCCTACGTTAAATGCAAAGAAATTCTCTCTAAATGATGATCCTTTAAGAAGTCTTACGTTTGCGAATAATAAATCATTGACATTTTTAATCGAAAATATAATGTCACTGGATTAAATAATTTGGCCATAAAGTCTAATCATTTATCAGCATTGGAGAAATAGTTATGTTTAATATCCTGATTTTTAATACATAATGATTCAATGTTGAACGATTTCTGCTGTCAAATAATGTGCTTTTGAAAAAGAGGGAGTAAAATTTGCTTTACTGCTGCTGCGTCTGTATAAGACGGGAAAATTCGATGAAAACTTACGTGAAGCACGAAATATGACAATTCATATCTGCATTTTTGTCTATATAAAATCAGCTTCGTTGGGTGATTTAATTGTAAGGTAATTAACAAGTATATGATTCAGATGATTTATTTCCCTATATTAATAGAGGAACCAGATGGAACAGGGTTTATGACAATTCCAGCAGAAAGAAATAGAATGACCAGTGTTTATGTTAGAGGACTTAAATCAAATACCTTGTATTATATCATTAACATTATCTTTCGTTTTGATGGCTCTTTCGATACATATCCTTGAAGAGAGGTCAAGACCAGATTAAGAAATTTATTCTTAACTCTACAGAAGAAAACAAATTTGCTTTAATTGCATACGTTTTACTCACTTGCATTTATAAACCGGAACAGGTAAATATTTGTTTGCGTTCATTTTTGCCGTTGTTACTCACAGTTATGCAAATAACTCAATTTATAATTGTGTTAAGGGACTAAAATTAGATAAAAATAAGTCTACTGAATGATCAAGGGAGTCGAACCAATTTTGAGAGTAAATGCAAGGTATCAAAGAGTTCTACTCCGTCCGATTTTTGGATCCAATTTGTACAATATCTACTCATATCCCAGTGTTAATATTTCGTGATTCGTTTCTTATCCACGACTTCTTATGCTTATTGGCCGGCTTCTTAATTAAGACGACCAATCATGCCACTTCACTTTAAGGGCGGGAAGGCCAAATTATTTTGCAAGATATTAAACATATCAGATTTGGGAGAGATACCATCTTACACTTAATCAAAATTTTTTGCTCCATACTTTTGATAGTGATACCTTTATTCGATCTTTATTTGAAATCAACCCATTTTGCGGCAATTTTAATTGATAATTTATATTATATTATTTATACAGTTAGGTAAATTTTAGAATATTTTTAATTTAACAGATTAATGCGACTTTTAAGAGTTAGAAAAATCGGGAAATAAAGTATGATACTTGGGAGTATTCAGCAAACACTTGCTTATTTGTAACTTTAGGTGAATATATAATATTTAATGTTTATTGTATTGAGATCTTAATTTGCTTGATACCTGTTTATGTGATGGATGAAATTGGAGGGACTTAGTGAAAGGTATTACTCAAGCAAGAAATTAGGTCTGTTGATTCTAAGATTTTCTTTGAATTTTTAAAGTTAATTGGGCCAAAGTTCTAGAATTTTGGCAAGAATTTTATCTATTATAGTTCTGTACATTGGATAAACTCTCACAAGCTCTGGTAATCTAATATCATGGTAGTAGTCCATCTATCATTAGGAAAAACATTTCCCTGAAATGGTTGGCCGACCATCCAATTATTAAGCTGATAAATAATCTACAGACACCTTGATCATAAATTCATTCACAAAAGTGGGCGAATGGTGAAAGTGGGACACTAAAATGCTAAGATCTGCAACCAAAAACAAAAAAATAAGATGCACAATTTTGTTTTGTAAATATCAAACGATTTCTCACGTCGAAACGCTCTAACATTTTTTTGTCATGCCATGGATAATGATAAAAATTTTAGTAATAATTGGGTGTACAGTGAGCTCTGATAAGTCACATTGTCTTAGCCATTTCCAAAGCTTTAAATTCCAGCTCATACCAGCTAAACACTAAGCAGAAATGAAGACGAGAGGTAGTGCGACTACTCTTTCTTTAAGCTTGTGCAATTTGCAATTTTAACTTCTTTCTGATATCGAACCAATTAGAGTTGGATGATAGAATTTGTTCACATGAAAATCCATCCTTGAAAAATCAGCTTCTCTTTTTCTTCAGTCTAACAATTGAAGAAAACAGACGGCCCAAATATCTTAAATATGTTAACGAAAATGAGGCGCAAACTTTAATCCGAAATTTAGGGATATCTTTACATTTCATGAAAAAACTTCCATATTTAAATATCTTTGCTGGTGAGCAACTGTAACGTTTAAAACATTGCCACCATATGTCTAAACCTTATTGTAAGTTGATCAGTTAATGATTATCAAATGACATCAGCTATGCCTTTGTAGCAACCATGATTTGAGACTCTTATATTTTACCCTTTTAAAAGAGGATTAATTAAGTTTGCCTTTTAAGTAAACATTCGTATTCTTCTCTTTTTAAGATAACGAGGAATATGTTTTTAAAGATTTGTGCTTCTTTTACTTCCAATAAACATCGCTCCTCTATTCGGTATTTTAAATGATATACCTCTGTCATGAAAAGAATTTCGCAGCTAACCTTAAAAACCTTAAATTTAATGCTACTATACATTATTAATAATTCGGTTAGATACAAATTCCAATTTACAATCACAGAATCAGGCTAATTTTGGACCTAGTCGAACGGCGAATCAATAAAAACGGCAGCATGAAGACAACTACAGAAAATACATATGTCACGTATCAAATTTCCATCAGTCTTTTTTGCTTGACAAAAATAACCATAGCTGTTAAATGAATACATGCAAATAATACAGTATGAATTTTGTGAATTTGGCATTTCTATTGCTGTTGAATGCAGCTATCTAATTTTATGCACTTGCTGAAATTATCAAATGAGAATAAATCAAATCTCAACGGATTATCGTCTTGCAACATTCAGGAGATATAGGAAAATAAATGAAAAATTAATTAAATAAAATGAAAATGAATAAATGAATAAACAAAATAAACATTATTAATGGTTGGAGATAGGCAATTAGTGGTGAGCAAGGGATTATGTACATGTGACTTTTTAAAACCACCTTCAACATTTTAAAGACGAGAAATGTATCCACTGAGACTTTCTCTCTTGAATTAACTTGATTGTTGATAAAAAGCTGAATCGATACACTCCAGTGAAACTCATAAGCTTCATCTCTGGTGCTCTGGTTACCGAATTCTGAATTTCTATACTCGCAGTTAGATGCACTTATTACTCACTCATTGACTAACCAGGCAGCAAGTCGTTTTCACCCGTTCACTCCATCGTCTTAAAAAATATTACTTTGCACTAGAGGCCTCAACCACCTTTTTGGAGTTTGAGTATTTGTAGTTATACGAAGGGATAACCGACGTTATGAAATCAGTACAATGAATTTAAACACTATTTGCGGGTTATATGATATTTATCAATCAAGACAATAGACCTGTTTTACTGCATGAGTGGCCTTCCTGTCCAGCGTCTACATATTCATTTGAGATAAAAACTGTGGCAGTTAATCGCCGAAAAAAACTCTGCAGAAAATATTTAAATGTTGATTTTTATAAGGACCTAATAATGTCTGGATTAATTTTGCGCTTTCTTAATGGTCAGTTTGAAAACTTACTAATGTATTTAATAGAAAGACCTCAAATTACATGGTCAAATTGTAGATTTCAGACATCCTTCATAGTTCAATAAATACTTAATTCCAAAAATAGACATGATAAGGAAAATACGACGAATCTCACCGTCTAAATATTATGTAAGGAAATATGTATCAGCTTAAAAATGTGGCAGTAAATAGAAGTGGTCTGACCAGTCATGGAATAAATCAAGCAGTCAAATATCAAACCATGACATTTGAACGTACGAGAGCAGGAATCTGACAATCAATAATCCAGTGTACTAGGGAAGATACTTTTCTCGAGTTTACTGAAAGTCTCCGAATCGAGTTCTTAATAGGAAGGAAGATTTAATAGTGTCAAGAGGAAAATATGCTGGAAAATATCACAAACTTTAAAATGTAGACCTTAGTATTGGTGCCTATTTGAAACAAGACACACTTGAAAAATAAGATTTCGCAAGATAAAGTCGTACGTGATCTGTCAAATGGTTATCGATTTAGAATCAATCTAGCAACGAAATTTATAACAGCAATTGATTTTGAAAAGAATTACGAAATTACAGTATTAAGCTGATAATAGCTATTACGCGATTCTGTGGTTTTCTCTTTAATACACAGGACGGAAGGAGTTGAAATACCAATAAAAGATATATAAAGTTCAAACATATAATGATTTCAAAACAGGACATAGGTCATATCATTTTCGCCGCAGTATTCATAGATATTATGAACAAATAAATGATTTACGACAGTAAATAAAGGGAAAATTCTAGGATTGGAAAGAAGATTTCAGATGTTTCTTCGTAGAACATCATGCCACTTTAAGTCGAACAAAGATTGAAAGCTAACCTATGATATTTTATAGTGCACCTCATTATGCATGATAAGTTCATACAAATCTACTTTTTGCTTAGATTCATAAAATGAAGTAAATCCGGCACTTAGATTATAAGAAACGTTTAGTATAATTCAGTACTCAAATAATAAAATGATACAAAACCGCATTACCTTCCCACCTAATCAGTCTAATTCCTACCACTTACAACTGTCTCAGAAATTGATATCTTGGAAGGCAATTAAAATATAAATTTAAGGATGCTAAACTTATTAAATAGACTTTATTACTTACAATTAAGTAATATTATTACTGTTTAGCTAGCAGGTGCATGTTGATCTACCTGATTATGAGTTTTACAAATAAACAGAATCAATAAAACTAGAATATAAAATTTTGTCGACATTTTACGATTCTGTGCATTACGTAGTAGTTTCATATTAAAAGTGAATAAATTCAGGGAAAGTTAGGTGGTATTTGAGAGTAAAAATCCACTTTTTCCAGACACTGTGCACTATTGAGAACTAGAATGAAAGAATCATGACTGCCGTTACGCGGCCGAAACTTCTTATCTTGCAAAGTATGCAACAAAACCTCAAGGTGAATCATACAAGAACAGTGACATTCACTGTTGCCGGTTGTATGTGAATGTTTTCAGAAAAGAAAGCAGCGCATTTACTCCATTCCCTTCGGTTCCTTATATAATTATTTCGGATTAAATAAATATATGTATATTCCTTATTTCCCCTGAATTTAAGGAAAGATATGCGAAGTCAAAGCTCTGAATCCTTCTTTTGTCCTTTCGCTTTGATTTATGGCGAATGCGACACTTTTAGCCAAAAGCATCAAACTGACATATCTATATTTAGTTCACACTTCTTGTAAACTTTAATCTATTGAATAAGTGCAACGATGGATTGTTACCTTATATTTCTCTGAAATTTCAAATTGTAAAATTACCAATATAGAGGTAATTCAATAAAACTGACAATCTGTGAGGTATGTTATATACAATTTCTAAACTACTGAGTAAACCAAAAACACTTTTAATACACGCGTTCTCGAGAAAATTCTAAGTGATAGACATCACGTACATAGTATAAAGGAAGTGTGCTAAATTGTTGTTACTACAAGAAGATACTTAGGTACTTAGCTAAGTGGGAATGAAGAAGGCGTTTACCACGTAAATTGTGAAGTAGTGTAGACGTTAGAGATCAGCCCGATTTTAACTACGGTAAATGTATAAATAATGTAATAATAATATATGATATAATAATATAAAGGAATGGATGAGATCAGAATAAAGTTTAATATGGGACAAGTAGAATCCAGTTTACAACGGGAACAGTTTGAAAATGATAGGGTAACCATCTCGAATCATTTAGCGACCTACATCTGCCATCTTGATTTGTTATTGAAAGAATTTCAGCCTGAAAGTTTTTTGCTCCTTTCGCACTTACATCTTCCGTGTGGAGTATTATTAACGGACATTTTTATGATTAGCAGTAGACTTCGGTTTTCCTGGCTTCGATATCTTTTCTAAAGCGTGTTACCGGTCACTTCTGCCAACCAATACGTCGTCTAATATCTGGTTCTCCAACTGATAATTTTACAAAGCCTACAAGAATTAAATTGGTGCATTTAAGAAGTCAATTTTAAGAAAACACTGATGGATGGGGTTATTATAAGTTATGCTTAGAGGAAAACGAAGGATTTTATTAGAACTAAGAAATACTGATATATATTTTGAGAATGGGATTTCACTTTCTTTTATATTTCGACTAAATAGATCTCAAAAGTGATATCGTAAACATTTATGTATAAAGAAGTTGACAATTGTCAGGGTGTAGCAGAATTACATATTGAAGAAAAATAACCATAATCTTTCTCTAGACCAGCATTTTCCTACCCATTTCTCTTCATAAACAAAGCAACTTGTCACCATACAGAGAAAAGAGAAAAAAATTAATGAAAAAGTAAGCAGATAAAGTTGATAGTCAAATCTGTTTATGTGTTTCAGCCAATGATTTTTTCGTAGCAATTTCATAAAGAGATAATACATTGCATGAAAAAATGATATATTTATTTCATTTTACTTTCAATTCAAGCGAAGTGTTTATTCATTAGCCATGAAGATAATACCCATCTGGTGGCCCGTAAGTGAGGGATGTTGAGAACACCGAAATGTATCATGAAGGAAAATTGCATAAACCTACGTATTCAGAGTGTTTTTTACTGCAAAATGGGTCTCAAAAATATCAGAAATCCACACGCTATTGTCGCACACAATGCAATATACATAACATTGAAATCAACAAAGAATGGCCAAACTCAGGGTAAAATTAATTTTCTCCCTTTAATTCACACAGAGCTCTGGAATTGGATTATCGATGATTAATTTTCCATACTGAGCCTTGCTGATTAAGTCTCGCCAGTGTTGTACAGTCCCTGATAATCACCTGCCTCACAATTTAATCGGTATAATCAAAAGTATTTCTCAATATATGTATCTTCCTTAAATGCAAAGAAACTGGAATTCTTTCTATTCGACTCAGTGTTTTTGAACCCATTCAACCGCATCATTGTTTCAATAGGTATCAATAAACATTGAACAATAAACACTTGAAGGTACAAGAATAAACATGGAAACAAAGCCAATAAGATGATAGTAGCTGAGATTTACCCAATCCAAAGTGGGTACAAATTGAATCTCACCCGCACAAAGCGAGACAAAAGTTGTCATTATGACAAAATGGTAACCCCTCTCATTCTAGTATATCTTAGAGCCTCTTGATCCGCTTTTCTTAATCGTAAAAATCATTAAGTCTCTCTATTCTATATTGCCTCATCTAATAAAAAGGACTTTGATGGATGATTATTTGGAGCACGCTTCCTGCACCATATTGTAGATCTGCGAATTACCTACTTATCAAATCTGCTCAATTCATAAAAATTAGACTTTTAAAATTTTACTAAAGATAAGCTGTAGAGTTCATTTTTAAACAGCTGAATGACAGTATCATTCTTTTTTCTCAGGCTAAAGAATCGCAAATTTTTAAATCATGAAATTCTGTGTGCATAAAAATTGGAGAGCTAAAATGTGTCAAAATACCATTAAAATTCGCCGAAATTTGCGGTCACTTAAAAGTTCACTTCTGTAGTACTTTCTCAAAGAGCTTAAACTGCGAATTGACACGCAAATATGACACTATTTTCTGCTATCCAGTTTCTTGTCATAGATGAAAAATATCGTTTGGGCTTCACTGGATATACAATCGAGGAAGACTACAGTATAATGTTATTTTGCACTGACACAAGTGCAAATGCTGATTAATAGCACAGTCTAGAGTTTAATGACGGTGTTTCAATATGTTTAACTGGATAAGCAATATTCACAATAATCATAGAGACTATAGAGTGGTAGAATGGAAGCTTAGAATAAATCGCATCTTATTCTATAAATGATAATTTAATGGTAGACAGGGAATACGGGAGACGACAAAGAGAGATCATTAATGCAATTTTCCTGGGTCTCAGGTGTCTTGACATTATTTTGGACATAACAATACCTTTTTGAAGTCCGACAAAATAATAGCATATTCACAAATGTCAACTGATAGGATACTACTCTAAATTCTGTAAATGTCAAAGCTTTAGGAAGATATTAATGTGGGAGGCAAATCCAACACCGTTTTCGCTGGAGCAACAATGTGACTTTCTGGAATTCGGTTCCCCTAAACACCAGAGAAGTGTTGAAAAGAGCAAAGACTATAGTTTAGAAATCACACACTTAATAAATTGCTGCTTTTCAAAGCTTAAACTAATATCGAATCACAAGACTAAGGGCGAATGCTTATATTGGAGGATACATAGATTAGATGTAAAATTTAGTTAGGAAAAAAGAATTCAGCATCAGATAGAAATAGAAAATTTAAAATTCAAGAGATAAATTAAAGTACCGGTTAACCGCAGATAACGTGAAATCACGATTATTAAGTGAAAGGAAAATACCAAGAAAGTTAAATTCATTAAACGAGTATATAAGAAGAGAAGTTTGATGTCCCAATTCTTGCCCCTAATCATTGTGTCTGCTTCTTTATAACTTCTTGTTTTGATTAGTATAATCGAGAGCCATTTTCTGAAGAATATCAAACCTATTACATTCACCCACTTGAATCGGGTTCATGAGGAATCAATAAAAAGTGGTGCACATTTAACTGCTACTAAATGAAAGCATTGAAGATTCGTATTCTTATTGATATCTAGGAACGGCACAAGTGACTTTTAAAATTACCTATCTTCCTTTTCTACTTCAAACATTTGATAAAACCATGTTAAAATGACAGCATATTTACTTGCATCTGTTTACAAAAAAACAAGTGAAATTGGTTTTAAATTTTGTGGATAAGGTGCTATCATACGTGAACCAGTGCCTCTGTAATTTACTTTGATATTAAAGTCCTCATTTGATCGACCAAATAAACAGTCGCCGCCTATCGTGTTTGTAAGTATGCAGAACATATCATCCACCAGTTATCAATCTTTCCAACTTACAACAATGGGAGAAGTCAGAGGAGTGTTGTTAACTGGAACTCCAGCGTTTAATGATAGTTTATCACTAAAGTTAAATGGCTGTTACTGAGGTCTTATTGCTTAAAAACTGTTAGCAGTTTGGTGCACTTGAGTGGGACTCGCAAACGTTATCTTTCCTGCACTGAATTATTAAATACCAGGTTTCCACGCTTACACATGAATAAGTAAGACCACCAGTAAAGAACTCATCGATGCAATTATTGGCAAATCAGGCAGCCAATCATCTATTACATATCCAAGCCCATATATGTAAATCTATGTTCTTAAAAGAAAAATCGCTTTTTTTAGCCACAGATATTCCTCATATTCCTCTCGGGTCTGAGGTGCGGTATATCAAGCAGACTTGTACATTTGTCACTACATCAGTGCAATTCATACTAGGACAATTTTATTTGCTAAAACGCTTAGAATAATGTTCATTAACTCATAAAACGATCAAGAACTGGTTGGATTATCTTTCGGTACAAAAACAATTTCGACTATTATTACGGTGGATGCTGACAATGAGCTTGGAATAAAGGACGTTCTCGAAAAACATAAAAATAGTACAAGATATTAGAACTCAAAAGATCGGAATGACTTGTAAAAAATTACCAAACCTGTCGGCATTTTGAGAGATCATCGTATCTTTATCTTCAGTTAAAGTTGTTGAGTTTTTATTTGCGATCGATACATTTGTGAGACACAGATAGGGAGACCGCCGTGCGAGTTTTACGCTGGCAGAAAAATCTGGTTCATGAAATTAAATTGTTTTAAATTGAATTACTCAGAGAAAGAAACAGCGGATCTTTCACTTGCATAATTTAAAGCTGACGCTGTTTTGTTGCATATATTAAAGAGCAATTTTGTTGAAAATAGAGATTTATATACAGAGATAATTTACCTTTCCACTTTGACTTCTGAACTTCATTCAACTGTATTCTTCGCATTATTAAATTGAGAGACGGACTTCTGGAAACCAATATAAGAATAATGAATAGAACCATGACTCCAGATGTCTGGTATTATGCAAAGATACACAAAACAATTTTGAAATAATTACTATGTCCCAAGGTCACTTAATCGCGCTGTTAAAGGACAAGAATAACGACAGTTAATGTTCTGGCAATAATAAGTATAATTTTCCTTTCCAAGATTTATGAGTCTCAAGATAGATAAAAGATAATGGGGAAGGCCAATTGTTTATACATGGAGAGATTGTCGTTTCCGTTATCAAAAAAATGAAAAAGACTAATTTGGGAGGAAAGTTTAAAATGCTATAATAAGGGAGAGACAAAGAATTAGAGACTGAGCTCAGCAGATCATTAAATTTCTTAATTATTATTTTGATTACCGTCATCTACTTCAGGTGCAATATCCTGATTGCTCGAAATGATTTTTTTGTTCCTGTGCTTGGACGTTTCTGTACGATCCAAATTTGTCAAATAGTCCTGCTTGTCAAAGAGAATAATGTGAACAAAACAGGAGCTAGATGACGGATGGGAGGAATAATCGTTAAACATCTTGTAAGAACATAAAGTAGAAATACTTTAGTCTTATACCATTTTAGTAGAAGAATTTGAGCATTTAATTAATTTTACAAATAAATATTTAATGGTAATTTTAATTGTCTTTTGACGTATATCTTCAAATTTAATATATTTCACTTCTATTTACTTAATTAATTTACTTAATCTATCTAGACCTAACTTCCACACGCGAAAGTTAAAATTTAATCGGAACCTCGGAAAGCGTAGCTACACGCAACTAAACGGCAAACGCGGAAGAAAAACTGAGAAATAAATTTATTCTCACAGATATCATATTTTCTGTTAAGGAATGAGGTGTGGTATTTAAGCATTTCTTTCCTAAGTTTAACATTTTTTTACTATGTGTTTGCACAAATCATTAATGTCAGTCGTGACCTTTTCCCCGATGTTTCCACTTCGTCAAAACCTCACTTTTTTCTTGCGGTCACATCAATCTCCCCCTAGACTACTCCACAGTGGGGAAAGCGACAGCATCGACCTACTATATTGGTTAGTTTTAAGGACACATACATATGCCATTACACTCATTTAGCCACTCACTAATTTGAGGGCAGTAATTTACTAGTGGTTTGACCTTTAGGTAAACTGCGTTTAAATTTGGTAGACATAAAATGTAGTGGGAATAGAATTTTTGCATTTATTTTTGGACTAAGGTAGCTGCTACATCAATGATTTTGCTGTAAAACTGTAGCATCTGTTGAAAAATTTTCATATTATTTGTATAGTTCACTTAAATAAATATGTCGTACCAAAGACACGATTTGGGAGTGGGGAAGAATAGTTTTTAATATAATATGTACTAAGGGGAGGAAAACGGCGAAATGAGGGATTTCGGTTTTGAAATCAAGGTTGGGTCCAATTTGTCATTGGAAAATTTTATTGTCAATATGATTACAAAAGGACTTCATATATGTTTAATAATTGTTGCTTGAAGGTGATTTATGTCAATGTTCAGGGGATATTTATTATTATTTACATATATAGAATACAGAATGCTTTTCATAAACTTTCATGAAGACTCTCGTCCAATGGCTAATAGTATTCTAGTTGTCGCGTAGACAAAAATGTTCATCGGCTTATATGAGACATAGAAACTTTACGTGTGGTGTTGTATTATTTATGTCATAGTGGACGCGATTAATGTTACTAGAAGAGGAAATTGCTCCTTAGCGATCAGTGTGACTCACATTTTCAAAGGATTTTGTTTTAATATTTTTTGCAGGTGACAGCCCTTACTGTTTTATTTCTCTGTAGAAATATAAGAAAACGGTAAATTATATCTCGTTAACTTCAAATAATTTAGGAATATTTTTACCGAAAATTTATATTTTCTGTCATTCAGATCAAGCGTTCACGCCATATGTAATCAGAGGTATGCGCTGATAAACATGCTTTTCTCAAATTATATCAGTACTATTTTGACCGGGATTAATCTGTTCTAATAAGTCAAATTGCTTTAATAACTGTTGATTTGCTAATCTCCTGCCAGACAAATAATAATTACAACTGAATGTGCCCTCATTTTTTCAAAGAATGTAATTTAGAGAGTTTCGGACGGCTGTGAAGACGTCACCCTGAAATCGTCAGCAGGATAATATAAGAAGACCCAAATTTATCGAATCGTACTGTGTACAACAGTGTGATAGGTAAAGTTGCTGCTCTAGAACGGGGAAAATACGATGGTGTTTTGTTCTTTAAATACCTTGCATTATTAATCTTTCAGCAATAAAAAGCCAAAATAAGGTCATAAACTCCGACTTTAAGAGATCCTGCTCTGGACATAAAACACAGATAAAAATGCAAGGTACATTCGCACCAAGACACTGCAGACTAAGAAGCGAATTGGTTACGATTTGAAGGCATTTACGAATAAATGAACATTATTTTAACTTGTATTCAGTAAGTTTGCAGACTCATTCAAAATGTCCTATATCTGCTGAATGTTAATTCTAACAAAATGATACTCGTGCATATAATAATACAGCCTAAGGAGTTCTGCAAAATTTAAATCTTTAGCTACTCACCTCTGTTATACTAAAACTCTCCCAATTAAATCATACCGGTCAAAAATCACTGAACATGGCAGAGAAGTATTTACTGCAATCCAGGGCTAAAGTATGAAATTTGAATTTTGGAACGTGAGATATTCATATAATGAATACTGTGTAGTTCCAATCCAAAGATCAAATGAAGTAAGACTTCTTAATACATTGACTTTACTCTCAATGTCTTTTTGATCCTCTCCCCTTTGTCATCTATTGAACTCTCTATTAACTGATTTCAAGTGTTTCTTACTATTAAAAATTGTAATTTTTTTTGCATTGCTAGGGTAATAGTAATAAAATGATCAACCCTTTATTATATTATCAATTTCAGATTTTTGACGTTCTAAAGCAACAATGACTTTTGATTAACCCTTTCACAAAAAATGGACTGGACTGATTTATGACCTTATGATTGATTTTGCAACTTAATTCACCATGCTTAAAATTTGACAGTTGCTAGCATGTACTTTTAATCAAGTAACTTCCTGCCTGTTAATCAAAGTACTTTGATTCAATGTTTTTTATCCAAGTCTAATTTTGCTTTAATCGGAGTGAACCATACATATTTCTTCTAGACACTCGATCAAGATACTATCTTCATGACAAAATAATGCTCTCATTATAACATGTTCTAGTGTTTAAGATGGACTTAAGCAAATTCTAATGTCTAATCAAGTTGAAACGGTTAACCTGGGCTTGAAGTCACGGAAGGTTAGAATCCTTGGCCTGTATATCGAGGAACATTCATAATCCAATTGATCACTCCTTGAACAAATTCATATGATTACATTATGTGACGGGTTGGCTCCTCAAATATGAATCCAATTTTTGAGTAAACGAGCTGCAAAAATAGTTTTCCTAGCTTTATGGCGAAATATCATTTTGCAATTAAATTGCAGTCTTAATATGAAAACCCGGACTATTACATCGGCAGGTTTTGTTGACAATTTTTACCTGACGAATTGACCACTACCAAAATTGTAAGATCTGTCTCTCATAATGTCTATTTCCACTTTATAAAGCTACGTCTACGCAGAACCATATAGAAAAGAGGCCAGAAAACTTCCATCTCAGAAAAGTTTTTTATTAAGAGAATAAGTTTGCTGATATAAAATGGGATATGTGGTAAATATTCAGCTACATGACTAGCCAATAACTGCAACAGTGCGTTCTTCACTAATCCAATTGCAAGCGTAAAAATTCAATAATCGATCATCCATTGCACGAGAAATGAAGCTTATGAGTACTCTTCGAGTGGAGTAAAATATTTCATTTGGTTTTTTAACCATTTTGTGGCGTCCCTCTGTTTAGGTGGAATGGATTCAAAACTTTACTGTACTATATGTGAACAGATTGATTGATTGACAATTAGAGGCAAGATGAATAATTCTTGATGGATATATTGCTAATGACCTTTACAATTTTACATTGCAGAACTGAAATTCTATAGGCGAGGTTCAATATGAAATGATTGGAGGGGATCAAAGGGTTAGTGAAAAAAGAGTTACTTTAGCTGAATTGGTTACAAGTTTAAGAATATTCACTTAATAGAAAGTTCACTACTTCACTTTGGAAAGTTCAAATCTGCATATTCTATCTACTTGATCGCTTCTCGCATTCTTATTCACGGTCTCCAGTTTTCACTAATATGCTTAAGTATAATGTTCGGTCGGCCACTTCAATTATTTTCTCCTTTCAACATGATCTTAACAGAACTTACTAAGAAAAGTTCGATCAAGCTGAATATATTTTAGCGCATTAATTGAAAATTAATTGATAAACAGAATTATATTCATATCTATTCTATACCTATGCTCTAGGGTAGATGGAAAACGAATTGTATCACAACCATGATCCGTAAAGCAGTCGTTTTAAGTTAGCATTATTCCAGATTTCTTCGTTACCATATAGAGAATGGAAGAAGGTCTTGAAGAAAGAGAAATTTCAGTAAAACAGTAAAGTGCTGCTAATCGAGAGAATAAAAGTATATATAATAAAGAATATTGGATAGAAGTCTTTAAATCGCTGGGCTATCTGAATCGAAAATCTTGCCGAACAGATTTTTGAATACCAGAAACACTTTGTTGAAGAATAATCAATAAAATGAAATTTTACTAAATGGAAAGAACACATCTTCCAATAAATCAAATAGGCCTTCCGATTTCCGGGAGCTATGATTTCATTGTATGTATATGGCTGACCATTGAGATGCAAAGAAAAGATACAAAGAAGATTCCCTCTACATAATGTTTTAAGTGTAATATGCAATTATCAGACGATACTAAAGTAAAAACCTTCCTTAATTAAAATTGGTGAGTTATTTTTACTTGTTCAATAATCCTGAAAGTTTAAAAATATTGGGGTGTATATGGTAAAGTAGATCTAATCAGATTGATGAAGTCACTTTAAGAGCCCAACTACATTAGGCTTAAAAATTCCCATATAGAAGCAATTATCTTTTCAAGGGTAAAAGGATACAAGAGACTTTTGCAAGTGAGAAGGCATGTAACTAAGTTGCAATGCAATTTTATTGAGCATTCGGAAGGTAGAAAGGAGCAGGAAGCTGAATTAGAACCGCAGTGTAAAGGCGGTATCAATGAGCAATGGGAATCAAAGTTTTAACCTCCAAGTTGAATAAGATGCGTTTTGAGGGGCTGACCGGTTTTATCCTGTGTGAGTCATTGCGTGATTCCAGAATGAGGTATCTTTGTTGATATTCACATGAGTTCCATTTTCATTAATATCTTTTTGTTTGCCCTTCACAAGCCATCTAACGTGTCTAAATGAATTGAATTCTTTTCATCTTCACTTAAACAAACAGCGTCATTTTGCGATTTAGTACGAATTCATAAATTTAACACAATAAATTTTAACATTTGGCTACTATTTTCTTTAATCAAGGTATGAGAGTAACAAATAACGTTGAAATATAATTTATTTTATCTATTTTCAAATTATCTCTGTTTATGCAGTAATTTTTAAGGTGACCCTTGCTATTTAATCTTAAGCGCTCATTTTAGTTCGTCAGTGACATACTTCATCGCAAAATACAAAAGGAGTGTGATACAACCGATACAGAGAGTATTTGGTTTTTGTAAATACAACTTTCTAAAGATTAATTTTTAATAAGATACTGCACTATATATAGCTGACAGATTGTTTATTTCATTAGATTTGAATCTTCAACAAACTAATTCTGAAACAATAAAACGAGATGCGACTTATTTGAGTTTTACCAGGAATTTAGTGCTTAAGAGTGTTAAAACTTTATTAAACTAAATTAAAACGGATTTTTATCACTCTTTTGCTTTTCTTCGGCTCTAAAATATAAAGTTTTTTCATTTAAATAAGTCAAGAGGAGTAAGTGTATTGGCATTTAAATAAGGCAAAAGGGAAACTGACCACTGATCAGTACTATTGATACGCAACTTCAAACGTGTGAATATTTTATCTTGAGGGATTATTTGTGAAAATGGAATCTGATCAACAACGAATTCAAACAATGTATCCGTACACTCTTTTACCCGTTCAGTTTGATATTCTAGATTTGGATAAATTCGCTACCGTCAGTGGGTATTAGGTTTCTGGCAACACAACGACTAACTGGAATAGCCTTTATTTTATTAACGTTCCACTATTGACTTTGCGGTCAAGTGTCAATATGATTTCAAGGACTTGATGATCTGTGGTTAATACCTAGCAGGAGGGATTGTAATGCCATACGTGATCTCTTACCATGAGGCTCAGAAGATGTGTTTATATTTTACATATTTCGCCGAGCTACATTAACACTGGTTACAACCTATGTGTATTATGACAATAGAGACAAGTCTATAAGATTTGTACATCAAGGTATGTTTTTTCTATGTCATCAATTTCCCTATTTTATAATATTTTTACTGTTGAATCCATTTGCGAATAAGGAAAGCATTCTCTTATGTTAAAATAATTACTCTAATCAATAATTACTTACGATTTATGAAAAGACCATTTTAATACTGGGCTCAGGGATTATTTTTATTGGGTCTTGAAGACGTGTCTTATAATTTCGTCCCCACTATGCAATTAATATCTCTTCTCTAAGTTAAAAATGTAAGTCTACGCAGAAAATGATCTGTTTGATAAAAGATCATTCAATCTTATTATGTTAAAGGCGAAGAATAGTGCATAAATCAGAGTTTATTAAGCTTAAACCATTGCAATGTAACCAAGAAACAGGTATGTCGGAGACCTACTAGAGAGTTGAGAAGTACTCTACTCTAACGGATAAACAGTAAATTCAGCTTTTTCATTTATAAAAACTGACAACTATTTTTCATTTGAGTATTAAAAAGATTGGAATATGTCTTTTTTAGCTAATATTCTTAGGAAGAGGTGTAAAGCAGTAGTTTTACGGAATTTGACCAAATGGCCTCAAATTAGCTCATCTGGGACCATGCAGCCGCTATTGACAGTCAGAAGACACACATTTGCTGAGACTGAGTGACCAAGCGCCCAATATAAGGTAATCTTCCACAAGATTTGAACATAAGAGAATTGTTCCTGAAATTTGAATTTTATACATGACATCCTAAAATAGACGCATTATGTAAAATCTTGAAAACCTGACAAATCTAGAACTCAATCAAAGTCAAACCCTTTTGCTTACTCAATTGTATTATTTTCTTCTGAGTACCCCAACGAAATCATTATTGAATTTACTCACTATTTCCCACGTTCAAATGCTGCAGTTTACAGGTTCGCAGCACTTAGCCACATGATGGATTCCCTTTGAGACATAACGATTTAATTGATTTCCTTTGTACCGTATAGCATTAGAGCATTTTTATTGTTTCAGAATGTCTCAGGTATTAGGCTGCTAACAGGAATTCCTGAGATGCTTAAAACCTATCATACCAGACAACTATTTTGCAGTCCCCTTGTATGCCAAATCCAGAAGACTGAATAAGCCTATTTAATCAAGATATAAAAGAGCTGTGTTTGTTTCACATGATTTTAACAGACTTACAACCAATCGAGAGTACATACATACTCTGTGTTCTTAGTGTAAGGTCAAATATAGAATTATCATCATTACGGGAAACAGTAGTAAATATGATGAGTACCATCTTATCACCTAGTATATCCAATTTTCAGCATGAACGAATGAAGCGGAAGAAGTATGTTAAGATGTGTTCTAATCAAACGTTCTTTCTGTGGAGTCTTGTCAACCATTAATGCTTAGTTCCCAGTGAACTAAAACAAAGCAATTTTCGAATAATTTGAGATCCGAAAACAGGAAATGAGTCAAGCGAAAAGAGATCTTAAACTAGCAATCTCATTATTCAGTTTTATTACAATAACAAATTAATCCATTTCAATGAACATTTAAATTGAACTAACAAGTAAGAAATTAGGATAAAAACTATCATTTTGTTTACCGGAAGGATAGCCATTTTCAAATTAAAATATACACGCAACTGCATGGTTAAACAAAGGCGATTTTGATTAAGTCAACGTCAAAATTGATCCTGAACTAATTAACTAAATTTATCATGTCCTTTAAAATGCAATTTTTTCAAAAGTGCAAGCATGAAGGAGAACTTAATTAAATTTGAATTTGCTATCAACGGATAATTAAACGGGTACTTTTACTCGAAGCACTATTTTGCAAAAGTCCCATTTTTAAATTATTTACTATTCTTATTTATTTTATATAGATAGAAAAATGACCTCGCCGATTTTGAAACGACTTCGTCTAATTCAGGCATGCACGATAGAGTTTTCTACTTGCTAAATTTTATTATTTCTCAAGAGAAGTAGAGAAAACAGATTGTTTCAATTGAAAAAGGATATCCTGAGGCTTCTCTGTTATGATAAATACCTTGCTTGACCTGGATTAATCAGGATAGTTTTAATTCCGATTCATTGAGAGTATCTCAGTTTCATGGCTATATACATTCAAATACATGCTAATCTGATATCGAGAGGATCCACGATAGCCAACAATTAGACAAGATCTCTCTTACAGTCTTCATTTTTTAAAAAAAGACTGAATACACTACTGCAATAATGCGAACTTGAAAGAGCATTTACTCACAAAACACAAAATGCTACAGTTATAGTCCGTCTTTGTTTGTATTACTGAAAAGTTAGTCACTTAAAGAAAAATCCAGTTGTTAAAAGAGTAGAGTTGATCAGATTTATACCAGTCCTTTCCGTTCTAACAGGACTAAAAGTTAAATCTGAAATGAAAAACTAGAAAAACATTGTCAAAAAATATTTACGTATGGAGAAAATCTTACTTTTTTTCTTTAGTTTGAGCATAAATTATAAAAATACAGATAGAAGTGAAAATATACGTTACAAAGTAGCATAAAATCAAATAACAATTGCAAAATTGAAGAAAACATTTTTCAGGTGGACTACAGAGAGAAGAGTGTAACAAATGCCGAATATAATTGAAAAACTAAATTGAACTTTCAAATCATGCAAATTAAAATTAAAAGCTTTCTTAGAATTCAAGCAGTAATCTTGTAATATTCTTTTCAAGAATAGCACTTTTGTCTTATCACTGCATTGATATTTAACTTTTTCGAAAAAAATGCACAGTTATTTCAAACAATTCGCTAAATAACGGTTTAAATCTAGGAAGAAGAAGTAAGTTCCTTCTCTGCTGAAGAACGCATGCTAATTATTGTTTCTAAATTATGTCCTCTTGTCCCCTTTTCACTTGAAACAGTTAACTCAAAAATTCTAGGTGGCCATCTGATTGCAGCAGAGATTCCGGTTTATGAGGCCACCAACAACGGACTGATGGAAATTGCCAAGTTATTGCCCTTTAAAGGTCAATAATTTAAACACCAGTAAGTTAAAACTGAGGCAGTAGGTGGCTAAATACTCATGACTGAAGAGAAGTCTGCAAACTTGTAATTTGTTAACTAGAATTATTGGCAGAGTAAAGATTAAAATGCTGGTGCTAATTAACTTGGAGGGGAGAGAAGGAACCGATAAACGACTTAAAGATCTTGGGATAAGTGAAGTGAAGGAGATAAAACCTTAAAAATTGGTTGACACAAAACGATGTGAAAACTATATTACAAAGATTAATTAATTATTTAAATTTGTAGGAATATTTTGTCTTATTTCATTTTTGAAGATTTAATTTAAATATTCTACAAATATGAGTGATAATATATTATAAGAAGAATTTCAGGACGGTTCACTCAACCACCTGCGCTTTTTTAGAGAGCTTCAATAAATCATGCGGTAAGAGAGTCATTCCATTAGGCCACTGCGTTTGAATTAGGGCACGGATTAGAAAATTCCATTTGCATATTTCAAATCATTCTCCTTTTATACGAAGACCTTAAAATATTAAGTAATTCTTACCTACAGACGTTGATGTGAAGAAGAAACTATGCTTTTACTGCAGACAAGTAAATTTGACCAACGTCGAAACCCTCAAAACTAAGAGACAGTAAAGGTATCCAAATTTATATTTACTTGAGTTTTGCACCGAAAATAGGTGCTAATTAGATGTGTTGACTTCGATTGCTGTTCAAGCATGCAAAATATATAAACTTAACTGCTATCTTTGGGGAAGAGTAACCCGTTAGGAGCCTTCGCTATGTTAAGTTCATGCAAGATGTCTAGTAGCATGTAAGATCATTTCGCTTTCTCAATCTTAAAGCAAGTGAATTAAATTGGATGATCTCTGTTGTACTTTAATAAGCACGGGATGTCGCAAAAAAGAATTCTGCCCAGTAATTCAAATGATAAACCATGAAATGTGAATTTTAATATGCAAACTAGTATTAGGTAAATACTATGCAACCCGAATCCAAAATATAAATGAAGGAAAGCTTTCTGACATCTGATCTTTTCTCCTAATATTTGTTCGACTTCCAAACTTGTAATAATTACTTGATTGAAGTCAGACGTTTTCCGCTGCTTTTCTCAATGAAGAATTTGATTATATTTGCTTTATGTGGGTCATAACATAAAAAATGATCTACAGAATTATTTAAATCTAATCATCAGACCGAAGCTAGACGTTCATTGAACACGTTGACCACGCCAGGTGTCAGAGCATATATATAGTCAGAATATTTGATTGGAAGTGGTCTATTGGGGGACTATGTCGCCTTATTTTCGAATTAATCCTCTACCAATTGCATCCATCTTTCAGACTTAGGAGTTACTATAATCTTTTCTCCAGGTTGCAGATTTCGAAGTATTTACAAGCTTTTATAACAGTACTTGAGCTCTATTATAGAGAAAATAAAAAAATCATATAAACCATAGCCCATCACAACTATATTTAATTTTTCAAAAAATTGAAGGTATTGAAAGTGACAGGAAGGAATAACTAGTAAGCAGAAAATGTAATTAAATTGGTGAATAAAACCCAAAACTTAGTCATCAGTTAACGATAAACCAATAAGTCACTTGAAGGCTTTAGGACAAGACATACACAGGGAGAAGTGAAACCGATTAATAAATGGTGATTATAATTCAATATATAAAAAATTTAATCACTAAACTTATTTTAAGATGGAAAACGAAAATCATTTAGATTTATTTTGCTAATGGTAATAAAAACAATGAATCAACTGGCCAGTACGCCTCTAGAAGTGTTTTCTAGCCTTTGCACACTTCAAAGATATATCCCCGTCGCTTGTTGTCGAATGTTTGAAGAGATGTTTGCAATTAATTACCCCCTCCTGGTTTCCTGGCTACGGCTGTTCCATCTTGCCTCATTAATAACCTGCAATTTACAACGCGAACTTTTTTGCCAGCAGAAATCATTTACAAAATTCTAACTGAATAAAATTAATTTGATAGTAAAAATAGACGGAGTCCTTATCGATTATCTGAAAAAACACTGTATATAATACAATATTTATGGATACATCAAATTCCATGCAAATTAAAACATTCATGATTAATGATCAAGGGAGAAATAAAATTTCGAAGTAAATGAATATTTAAAAATTTCAGGCAGATAAAATTTAAATTTTTGGAAAATTTGAATTCATTGTCGAAGTGAAAGATGGTCGAATCTATCAACTGTACCAATCGTCAATGCAGCCTAAGCGGTAAAAAGGATTACCAAACCGGATACCAATGTACACTATTTTATTCACTTAGAAATCTGGCAGAAAACCGTTCTGAACCGGGTCAGTCCGAATTTTGGCATTTGGTTTTGAGGTAAGCTAACAGCTTAAGCAGAATTGTTTAAATATAATGAAGCGATTTCAACAAGGGTAAGCAAAGAGTAGAATAGTAACTATCGTCAACATGAAATATAGAGCATTACAAAGTAATTTATTACATTTAAGATGGCCCCAAATTTTCATAAAGAGGAATGATTTGATTCCAAACGAACAAACGGTTGTACCAAAAGAGATTCATACTAGAAGAAAGGTAATTCAGGAGATTTCGGTGTTTGGGCCGGGATTTATGTACGATTCCAGTTGCGGTGGAGCCTATTTGTTCTTAATAAGGGCACTTTTTGATATTTTAAGGTCGTTCTGTTGAAAGTCATGAGTTTCTGGGTGAGTTCGTGATCGCGAATTTGGTGGATTTGTAGTCGGTAAATTTCAGGAAATGCTTGGCCAAGCAACTTTAACTCACTTGAATCTTTTTGGAGAGGAAGATGGAAGAAGCAAAGATAATTTAAACGCAGCAGAGATCATTAGAGTTTACTTAAGTTGAATTTTTATAACTCCAATAAGAAAAGACGTATAATTACGAATAACTATTTTGTTATAATATAAACATTTCTTTTTTAACTATGAGGTTAGCAAAGAAAACAGTAATATTGATATCAAGGACATAAACGGGAGGGAAGATTAAATAGAGACTGAGGGTAAAGTCTGGATACATCTTGTTATCCTCCATTTCACACGATATTTCCTGCTTCAAGATTCAAATTTAATTATATGACTCTTTGGTTTCTGAATTAATTCATATCCGTAACCATGAGAATCTATACTTTTCACATGTCATATTACACTCAACGGATGATGTAGGCTGAAGTTACACAACTTGAGTCCTGAGACGTCGATATATTTTTATATCCAATAGTAGTTGGTTTTTACATAAGATTCTCAAATATTAGTGGCAATTTTGAAAAATTGTTAGGAGAAAAGCGTAGCTGAAACCGATATTATACAACCAACTAACATTCCGATATTTCCTAAAACAAAATCCTCTCTCAAAAATTTTAAAAGTTATATTTTCGTAAGACTGAGGAGTTGTGCCTTAGTTGCAGAATAACAACTTGCCACTATACAATATTTATCCCTTATAAATTTCCAATAACTCACTTAATCTCATTCTCAGTTTAAAACTGCAAATTTCACTTACTGCATTAATTAGTGTTCATTAAATTATCCATTAGCTGTGACTATATAAATACGAAAATTTTTTTTCAACGTGGTTTCACTTACAAATCATGCTTTCATACTTTAACAGACAGGCAAAGAAAGTTTGTGTCGATCAAGTCTTCTCTACGCATTTGAAATACACTTTAACTCGAATTACCCCGTGAAACCAGCCGGTTCAAACTGGTTTTAGGTTAATATGGGAATAATTTAGATAGCCTGAGGAATTAAAGTGAGATTTAACCTTCCAAAACCACTTCTCTAAATCATTATTTTTTTACAAAATATTTTATTACATTCTGCCTATTTGCCTTGCTCACTGGGTCAGTGTTATTCCTTTAATAAAATTTCTTTTCTATAGTCTCTGCCGATTCGTATATATATCCCTTTGATTGTTCGGTATTCGTTTTTTTCTTTAAGCATGGATAACGTTTACGCCCTTCCTCAAGATACTTCTCCAGGAACATAAATCGCTCTTTGAATCGTGTATCAGCCGTCCTTATGCCTTCGTTATCGCTTTGATGGGAGTCTGTTGATTATATATTACTTTCGAAAACTACCCTAATTACTATGATTTGCAATGACTTTTTTATTTAGAGGGGACTGATGCACCCCATTTTAAAGTAATATTACCTTTTTTCGTTTGTTGAAATGAGTTGAATCCATGATTGAGTATCGCTATCACTCACTTGACTGTCTTTATTTTTTCATTTTTCTTTATTTGAATCATTAATTTTTGCTTTAGTCTTATTCCAACGAAAATCAAACAAACTCTCAACATGTACTTTCTAATAATTCTACTATACTAGCCTAACATTAAAAACCATTTTCTGTTTCCTTGGTTATCACTAAGTGAAAATAAGCTGCATGGTGTTCATTTCTTCATTTTTATTATAGCTGGTGGAAAATAGATTGGCATTTTCGTGAACAACGGTTAGTACTTTTATGGTCTGTAAATCGCTATTCCAGTCAGAGAAGAAAGAAAGGGAATTTCTCATTGTTACAGCGTAAACTTATTGTAGTTCAACTTGAATTATGCACAGTACATCGTAATTCAAATTAGTTCATGTTAAATTAAGGAATAAGCGTTATTTTCAGTAATAATGTAAGAAAAATATTAAAATTATAAATTTTATCAGGAAACAATATTTCTTTATATTTTTTCTTGACACCTTCTCTTTCAAGTTACGCTTTCTTCGAAGAACTTCCTCTTTGAGTTCACTTGAAGTCCCCCGATTGTTAGTGTGCTCCCTCATGCAATCTATTTCATATTTAGAGGGGCATTCAGATGATTAATGCAGATTCGGTCTACTTCTTCTTTCCATTATTAATTTCATCGGAGACTTCCCACAAAGTTTTCGATAGGTAGACAGAAGTTCACGAGAAGCTTTTCAGCTTTTCTGCTATTCCTTACTTCCCTTCATCTTAGAACCTGTCCCTTGTCTTCTTCTTGGTTCGGGGATTTCGCCTTGTATGCCCCGAACGTACTAATATATTTAATTTTATATTACAGAATGATAACAATTCTCAGTCTTCTTCATTAAAGTTTAACTAGAAATTCCTTAAGAAATTCGGTTCACATAACTGTTTTCAGCTGATTTTTCTGATTCAGGGCACTTTTAAACGTAAAGTCCCAATTTATGCAAACGTCAAAAAATTCTATATCGCGATTTTATTAAGCATGACAACGTTCCCGGGAACCACTAAAAAGCAGTGACACTTGGAATGATCCATTGTAATGGTAGAAAAATCACAGAACTCAAAATAGTTTTGCGACTACAAGCATAGGTCATCTAGTCTTCGTCCTAATTTTCAATGAGAGGAGAACATTTTAAACATTTTTGCAGAAGACTTTCCACCAAATAAATTAGAAAGAATTGAAATTCTTTCATAAAATTTTAGATCCAAAATTGTTCTGCAATGGATGACACATTTGAATGTTTCATTTTAAGCGGGCCCTAAGCACCGTTGCAGCAGTCAAATTTTTTAATCATTTAAGATATCAGAAAGGTCCTCAGACTCAAAACTTTCCTAAAGACCAGGGAATTCAGTGAGTAATTTTGGAATTTAGATTTTTGGAAGAAAATATTCGTACCAATCAATAACGTTGACAGGAAAAATTTTTGAATCAAATGCTTTACGGGGATGATTTGTTTTGGTAGACAAAAATTTACAATAATATGATTTTGAGGGAGTCTTAATTTTTGGTATTACTCTTTCTATTCGCAAAAAGTTTGTTATATTATTAAAGATAAGAGAAGCGCTGTTAGTGTCTGAAGAATAAGCATTTTATACACTCCTTAAGGTTCAAAGTCTGGTGAAATTTTCCTAAGTTATTCAAAATTAACTGCTGTCACCGCCCAAGATTGTGTCCATAAACTACTCATTTTGATCAACGAGTGGGACCAAGATGCTACCATAATTCAGTGCACTATACCAGTCCTCCGAAGCACTTGAGATCACTATATCGTTTAATTTCTCCTCTTCTAAACACTTAATCACCGTAGGTGTTACCATAGTTTATGTAGCCACGTCTATTAATTCATCAGTTTTCTTATATTTTTCAACTATCTTTGCTTTAAAATACCCGGCTTTTAACTTTACAGTCTGCTCCTCCTTCCAACTTGACCAACTGGCAACTTTCTCCGCAGTTTTTATTACTGAAGCTAATCGACTCCATAATACTATAATAAAACACACAAAGAATAACATATAAATTTTTCACTGTGTTAAGCGTAAAGTCAAGGCATCAAAAGTTCTTACTGCATTCGATTTTTGAGTCAAGGTTCTATAATCATATTTACTAATGAGCTGTTTATTTTCGAAGTTCAGGTTTCAATTTCAGTGTAAATTTTTCTTAAATTCAATGTCAAATGCCTATTTGCCGGGAGTTTGCTTTTAATGTCCATTATCGTCACTTCTTTCAAAGGTAGAGCAGATTGATCTTAGGCAGCTCACAAAGGTCTACCATGGCTGAACTGTGATAGGTAAGTTTTTCAACAACGACTGGACCAGCAGTGGCAACTAATTCATACTATCTACCACAACTCAATCAAGTCCCATTTGAGTAAATCTCTCTTCTTCTAAATACCTTTGGCGGTCCCGATTCATCTCTAAATTTCCCTTTGAATATGCTAAGATAAAGAGTAATGCTGTATAACCAGTTAGGATCTAAAACATTTATGAAATGTATATTTGTGTGTCATATAACATTGATGCAAATTGCAGTCAAGATATTTTAAATGTCATTCCTAGGTACTTTTACGACGTGAGTAAAACAAATTTTTCCCGATTCTAGTAGTTAAATTATCTGTTGAAATATTGCCCTTCTAAATTTCACTGATTCATTTTTTATGCGCGACACACTATAAATAAAATGATACGTGCTACTGCTTCTAATGGCATATTTCTACAATAAATCGGCGCTGCATAATTTACTATCTTTGGAATTTTAACATATGAGATTTTTTACGTCAATATGCCATAAAACAAATTATAATGCAAAATTAATTTATTCCGCGCGATTAAGAAGACAAAAATTTATGTTTATTTAATAATTAGAGTGAAAAATCACAATTTTTGTTATTAGAAGATTAAAAAAGCCCAATATGTTCAGAGTAGATGCGAGAAATAAAAGTATTAAATAACTTAGCAAACAGCGCAGTAATAGTGGGAGAATTTTTCTAGAACATTCTCTGTATTTTTTTCTTAAGAGAGGATACAAAAGTGACGAAGTCACAGATATTTTAGTGGCCAATAAATATTGTTAATTCGTATCAAAATGAAATGACATTTCAATTTACAAGTATTAGCGATTGATTTCAATATTTTTAGGCAACAGATAACGTTCTCAATGGTTGGAGTTAAACGGGCAGTAAATTAAAAAGAAGAGGTTAAATGAAATGGTAAATTTGAGATTTGTCATTAGTCCTTAGTACTTTGGGGTGAAACTGTAAACAGGCATTTTTGAAATGGGTTAAAAGTTACAGCATTTTAAAAACTCTCAGAGGGTGTATATGAATAAAAGTTGAATACGTTTAATATTATTATTAAAAATCAATGCAAAACTTAAACAATTTTTAATGATGGGAAAACATTAGGATTGGAGAAACAAAGAAGGATTTGAAAACACAGAGTTATGGACTATCAAGAGGTATTGTATACGCATTTCGCGGTCTCATAAGAGTTTTAGTTGATTGAATTATGCCCTGCAGTTAAAATATGAAGATTTGACCCATGATCCTTTAATTAGACCCTATCTTTAATATTTAGAGCTTGATGACAGGCTGATTTACTGCTGTGTTTTGTCATGACACCATGATTTATATATAAATTTATTTTAAAATAATAAGAAGGTAGGCGATATTAGTTGAAACATCGTAAGCATAACAGCGATCATTAAGGTTCTTCCAAGGTGAAGCCTATTCAATTAAAACCGACCAATTATAAAGAAGGACAAGCAAAGGAGTAAGTAAATAAAGAAATGTCCGAATTAAGTCTCCCTGTTGGTTTCCGAATTAACTTTAAAAAATCAGTTGGAGAAAATTTAGCCGATTTTTTAAATGTCGGTGTCAAGTTAGGTTATGTCTACTGAATGTCTGATTGAAATAATTTCTGATTAAATTACTGAAGGTGTTGCACTGAATTCGGCATTCTTACAATAAAAAGTTTTTATTAAAAGGAGATATTAAGGATATTTTTCTAAAATACACAGTTTGAGGTTTATGCATAGTTCATAAAACTATGTTGCCTTAATTTTGCTTGATTCATGATGTGAATCATTTATTTAACACTTCCATTAAATAAACATTTGTAACTATCCATTAAGTTTCATACACATTTCATTTATTTCGCATCAGCAGTTTCGAACAAAAGATTGATTTGTTTTCATCCTATTGCTAGTTTGTTAACTTGCTCCATACTTCTGCGTGTTTTAATGCACTTTCAAATTTTCCTGTTCGCCTATACATTTTTTCCATGTTTCTCCTTCAAACTTTTACTAAAATCTGGCAAAGAAATTTGGCCGAAGTGCGCTTTCTAAGTAAGTACGAGAGAATTTTAATACCAAAAGATGAGGCTACTCCATTTACTCACTTTCCTTTATTAACGAGGTCCGGACAGCTAAATATGTTTTTATTTCAAACCATTAAGGATTTAATCACACCTTTTTTATGAAATTATGACAATTAATAAAAAAATTCAATATTCAGCATTAATTTCATAAAGGTGAAGAGATGTTTCAACATATCCGGGTGAACACTAAACGTCTACTTGCATGTGTATTTGTTCATTAAACATATCTATTTCTGCCACTACCCCTGCATTAATATCTTTTTCTCCTTGAAAAATATTATTGTTTCATTCGATGTGTTACATCAGTGTCGTCTAGTTAGGTGTATTTTGTATTATATTCCGTTCGAAATCGCAGTTGTATTTTTGCTCTGCACTTAACAAGAATTCCCAGATTCCAATGCCGACGTCTTAATCTATCCTTTATTAACTTTTACAATTATTATACAGATTTGAATATCACCAGTGCTTTAATTATTCGCTAACAAGGCTTCCACGTATATCTCAATCTATATAAGCAAATACAGTTTAATAGTGTTGTGTCATTGTTTTTCTACTATATACAGGGTGCATAAGGTATCTGAGGACATCTTACGTACTTTTAGAAAAAGACAGAAAATGAAACTGCTAATGGTTGAAACTTATAATTTCTTATAACAACACAAATGAAAATTATATTAACTTCGGTTTCGGTCTACATATCCTCCCTCGACTTCTATCACCAACTCAATTTGAGTGCGACAGTGATTGACTGCAAGCTTTGATATCCCCCATTACTCAGGCTGTTGCTTCCTTCAGAGAGGAGGATTTGGTGTAACGGGGATGTTTATTAACTTCCTTTTCAGGTATGTCTTACCCCGTCTCACACGAAATAATGTAAAGGATTAAGGTTTGGTGAGTTAGAAGTTTGGTGTGTTATATTCATGAAAATTCTCCACCATCCAATCCTGGGTTTCGAGAGCTTTATAAGTTGAAGCTGATTCTTGTTGGAAGACATAGGGGGGTGTAGGGGAGAGGTCTTCATCCATTGGCTACGCTCTCTATCCGAGGCGGCTTAACAACAGTAGTTTGAAGAGTCTCTACATAAGCATCTGCACCTGCATTGACTCTAAGGCTATGAAAAAAAATTTAGAGTCATGATGAGCCCTTCATTGCAAATAACACAGATAAGCATCATTGTTAGTGGAAACTTCGTGTGCATGCATAACGGTTAGAACTTTTGTGGAACCCGCCTGCACATGGCCAGCCACCTATCATTCCTTCCATTGGCTCTTTTATCCTTGTGGAAACTGTTTCCGATGGAGAAGACACAAGGACACTTCTCTTCTTCTGAGTGATTCAACTTGTTTAAGGGTCATTTTGCACGAAATAAACGATTCTCTTGAGTTATTTTTGACTAGATAAACTGGCCTTGTTCAAGAGCGTAAGATTTGTATTCGAATTTTTGATGAACAACATTCCTTATTGTTCCTTCAGATACCTGAAGATCTTCGGTAAGGTATCACGTTGACTTCCCAGGAATTTTGTCCATCAAGCCATACCATGCACTCTTCTCACAAACTCAAGTCTTCTGAGTGAGTCAGCAGGACGGTGACAATATAACTCTTGCTCTTGGCGGCCAACTATTCTCCAATGTTTTCATCCAGCGGCTTCTTTCAAACTCTGCAAACGAAAGATCTTGGGGACTTTTAGAAATCTTGCAATTTCTAAATTCCTATGTTTAGATTTTATAGACTCCATTACAGCGTGCCTCTTCATTTCATTGGTTATAGTAGTATCTAGTATGAGATTTAATATAAAAATATATTAATTATTATCGAGTTAGTTTAAATTACAAAAATAAAAGTGTCCTCAGACACCTTACGCACCTTCTCTATAATACTGTTGCATCGTAGCTCATAAATTTGGCAATTTATTCTGATCCGATATATTTGGCTGCAAGGAAATTATTGAATCCACATTATGGAGTTATATCATATTTGTACTGAACAAATTTTTCTAAAGCCTGAAATGCAGACCTTTTAACTAATTTGAAGTCGAATTTGAGCACACACGTAAGGACCTTAGAGAAGTATTACGGATTATCTATTATTTTTACCTAAATAAATGATATTTTTTGAATGAAACCTATGTGGATAAAATGTGTTTCAAATGCCATCATCAGGAATCATTTGTTACAATAGTCTCACCTTTATCATTTATCACTAAGCAAAAATAGGCTAACTGCAGTTTAAAATATTTCTTCTGTGTTGCACACATAAGGATATTTCTGTTGTCTGCTTGACTACTGTTTTCCCAAGTGGTAAATATTTTCTTCTCCTAGACCTAGTTTTTGGGTGGTCACAAAATGGTAAAAGACACTTACTGTGTTGGAGAATGCATATTTCACCTAATCAACGGATTCGCATATACATATATATATATATATTGATGCAAATAATATTTTATTCAAATATACAGCTCTAATTAGATTTTTAAAGGATAAATAAATTAATCAACCATTTTTCGGTGAACCGCAGCCAAATTCAAAAGCTTCATCTCTCGTGTAATGGCCTATCAATTATTAGATTGTATTATATCGCACACACTTACTAAGACTAAGTTACTGAAATGATAAAAAATTGATTATAACTTTATCTAATTTGGAGTCTTTTTGAGTATTCTTAAAGTGGGGAAGTATCTTAAACTCTTCCCCACTTTTGTAAGTGGAATATATATTTACTTGCTCGTCTAGATTAACTTTCGAGATAGATTAGGGTGGAATGGTTTGTTCCAATTTTATTCTATATCTGCTTATCGATTTTACCTGATTTGTTACTTGGTTCGGAAGTTGTGTGCATAACCCATTCCCCAGACAAAGCAGTTAACCAATTTCCTTCCTTATCTAACACCTATGTTGTGAGTTATTCTTCCAGAGGAATACAGTGCGAGCTTTCTAGTTACAGAGTAACTAATTTTCCCCTGTTCTTGAATAAAGTATTCTTTCTTCGTGCATTGTGGATACAGAGTTCATGCACTAACTTCGTTGATTTCATATTAGCGCCTAAGCTAGAGCCATTCCATTATTATAAAATAAGAGATATGTGATCCACAATAAGCAGTAGATAAAGCGAGTCTACAATTTGAACTATCATTCACTACGGTAAACTCAAAATGTTATTATTTGGTTGAAGCTAAGTTGGGTTTTAACTGGTATTCAAATTGTTTTTTTGCTAGATCACATGTATTTCTATCCTCTTTTCATTTCCTTACAACTTTATATTAAACTGTTCGTTCTGGTTCGACTCTTCACCTCAAATCAAATTAGGCCAGACAGTTTGCACTGACATGAATAATAACGATGAATCATTATTTGAACAACTACAGCGCTTTTAAACACTAATATTTGGCGGATGTGCATCATTTCGAAGCTGTTTCGATAAGAAATAACACCAGTTAATTGATCGATGCTGAATAGTATGATCAGAATTTCGTTTTTATGATACCTACTGGGAAATATCATAAAAGGATCTTTGTTTTGGTGGACATAGATGGGGGAATTCCTCGAACATTTATTACAAATGCTAGGTTCTAAGCTTTTAAAGATTCTATCGCAGTTCAAAAAGGTCAAATTTTTAGCTGAATTTTAGCTAATATTTACTCACTTATTCACTATTTTGACGTCCGATTTTATATAATATACTTTTGTATACTTAGCTACTTCGAGTTCAGTAGCATTGCAAGAAAGTTATTCAATGAAATACTGTCTAAGATACTTAAAATTCTGCGTTCCTACATTCTCCACTCTACACGCAGGAAAATGCGGTGGAAAAAGCAACCAACCAGTTAGAATGTTGACAAAGTGGGACGGAAGCATAAGACATATGTCAGACTTTTCCTAACTTTCCCTTCATAATTCCAAGGAGTGGGCGAAGTAATATTTCCCTCTAATTTCAACACAAATCAATGTTTAGTTATGTACATGACCAGAAGATTGTAATTTTTATTTAGAGTTGAACCTTGAGACGCAGGAATATTAATCTGTATCCGAGGTCTGAAGATATTACGCAGTGAAACAGTAAGAGAAATTTATAGTTACTTGAAGAGACCTAAGTGTCACTTGTTGTAAAATCTCTTAATACAGTCTCAACTTTAGAACACAGTGCATATTCTAGGAAAACCCGTTCTTTAAATTAGCTCTCTTTTAATGAAGACTCCCGCAAATACAGTCTTAGTTACATCTACTGGAAATGAACTTATTCAAGTATTCTACTGGCATTTGACTTCCTGCATATTAGAGATGATAGTTTGGCGGCTCTGAAAGAAGGTTTAGTAGCCTTATACTATGAGAATCTTCGATAGCAACATAAAACGCTTGCCCTGTTCTTTGATCGAAAAATGTCTTCCAATATTTACTGAAAGTATGATTATGATTATAACATGTAGTAGAGTAAACCTCAGATTTGAAAGAAAACTGATGTGATCTGAGATAGCAATTAAGTTGTATTATGCCTCCAGGTCGCCGCAGAGTAAATCTAAATTTCCCTTCTCTCAGAGAAACAAGAAATCAGAGAGAAGACATTTCCAGAATAGAATCCTGGTTTAACACTGATTTATGAACAGAATTTTTGCCAAATTAAACGAAACATTTAATCACACAGGGATGACTCAGAGGAGTTTTACAACGCCACATCTATTGCAAACATTGAACACCTAAAGGTCAGTCTAGAAAGCAACAACAAATGAGGGAATTTGATTAATTAAGGACACACTATAGGAAAAGCAATTGTCATGGTGGGTCATTTCAGTCCAAGGAAGTTGGCTAGGGACATGTGTTAATGGTAAGTATCCGCACTCATTTGCTCGTCAACTGATCGACATTAACTGATCCTTTTTCACCAACTATGTGCTGAATAAATCAAATATGATGGCCTTTGACTTTTCATATTATTATCAACATGTCGGGGATATATAATATGTAATGCTCCATCTAAACTCTACTAGAATTAGAATTGTTTGAACCACTCTAATACTAGAAGGTAGTTATTAATTCACTTATGTTGATTACTGTGTAAATGGGAAACATGTTGCTCGCTAATCAAAAAACCTCCGAGATTATTCATGTTACAGAGTTTTGGTGATGGTCAAATCAGATATTGTAATATTAGGACTAGAATTTGCGTTAGGAGGGTTAAAATGTAACTCTCAAAATTTCATTTAATTATGCTGCCATATTTTGTGAAATCATATAATCTGTATATTCCATTATACCGCGGAAATTTGATAATTCCATTACTTCAATGGCATAAAAAGCATTTGAGGATTTAATGACTCAACGGATAGCACGACTTATTAGCAGAGAGCGGATGTGAAGAGCTTTACTAAAAACCGGATGTATGCGAGTGAAATTTCATATTTTAATGTCAAAATGTTGGACATTGGCTGCAATTAAGTTACTAAAATTGGATTGCTGATTTAAAATTTTATATTTCACAAATTTACAAAAGTTTAAATAGTATCATATTGCAAGTTTCTCAGTTGGAATATATTTTAATTTCAAATAAATACGTATTCCCTATGTGTTTCTTGAATGAAATCAATCGAAATACATTTGATCTACAAACCTTACTCATACCAAATTATGGACGATAGTCATTAGATTTAGAAATCACTCTGGTAGCATTTAAAATATAACTGCAAAATATTGACCTATGATTTCAATAACAAATACAATCAAACACTTATGTCATGGTAATGCAGAAATTATGCACCCATCAATATTTAAAAACGATGATTCCTTAATTTGCATAAAGGCTAAGAGAGTAGAAAGCCGACTTGAAAACAGATATATAAAGCAGTATCGATCTAAATCTTACCTTACCTCCTCACTGTTCTATTCTTTTTAAGGCTGATCCATCAACTTCAAAGCCGTTTATCGATTTCCATCGATTATCTAAAGTGCGCAAAATCGAAGTTTATTTAGGTGAATGGCCACCTGTTTTGATTTAGTGATTATGACATTAATTTTTCCCAAAATATAAATTAAATGTCACTGTCTCTCTCCTCTTTCTATAATGTCGTGTTGGTGTAAACAAAATCTTGGAGCAGTAAGTGCATCACATTATTTCTAAGCCAAAATTCTTCAAACGAAGCTGCATAGATTCTGTGAAACGCATGTCCAACGCACTTTCAGTCAGACTATTGTTTATATCTCCCAAGTCCATTTTGGTAAAAATATAGCACCATGCAGCCTCTTTGATGAGATACCCGAATGCCGATATCACCTTTATTGGCCATTCCATTGACACTGTGAATCGATAAGCATCAAACCCGTGCCATCTGAGCTCACAGGCAAACACGTTGCTAATTAAATCACCAGTAAAATCTAATACTAATTCAAATTTTAAGCCTTAACTAATTCATATTAAATTATAGGTCATGTCCTGTTTTCTCTTGTTGGGTTGGAACTTAAAGTGCTGTATTTGGCTATATTGAGTTTTTTCATCAATAGCTATTACCGATTAAAAGTGGTTTAAGAACATTTACTAATTAGAATTCTTCGTTTCTCAATTAAACGAATGCAGTGCAGCTGGGTAGTGTCAGTTGCAAGTGATGCTGCCGAAAAATCAAGACCGATCTTACTTTTAGTCAAGCTGAAATCGATTGCTGTCACAAAATTCTCTGTTACATGTATCATGACTGTCTGACAAGTATGCAGATATAATTTCTACTGCTAAAGAGTTGTACATGGGAATCTTAAATCACGTTCTCCAGTGTCAAAAATAGTTTTCATTGCTCAGCTATTTTATTGCTTCGGCAATATTTTATTAACATAAATTTCTCGCGGTCCTATAGTGGAATAATAATCGCTGATCGGCTAAATATCAGCTTTTAAGACGAATACACTGAAAAATTATTTGACGGATGACTGGTAATTAGTTGTTATAATTTAAAAATATACATTTAATGGTATTTTAATTGTCATTTATCTTATTTTCTAAAATTTCAGTATAGGAAAATCAGAATTTGTTTTTGGATTTCGGGAATTTATTTATCACTTAATTATTTCGATAATCTTCTATTTTAATAACTCAGATTCCAACAGGGCGATTTTACTTAATGCAATTTTAAAATAGCAAGGGTTAGTCAAAATTAATTTTTATGATATTACCTAGTAATATATATCAACTCTTCTCATCAACTAAGGCAATTAAAGGGATTTAAACGTCTGAGCTTGTAGTTTAAATAGTAATTATCTTATTTAATTACTTGGAATGTAATTCTCATGAAGGCCGAATTTATTAATATAAAGCAATATATACCTTATATTTTACGAGAGCTCAGTCACATTAAGCCTTTAGTCAGTGATGCATTCTAATTAATGGAGAGTTGTCTGTTGGCACAGATGAAAGTCACATAAATAAAGTGAGTTTTAACTGTCGCCTATATTTGTGAGGACGTGATTTCCCCATTGAGATGCCATTTCACTAGTATCTGACTATCCGTCTGAGTCTTCCAGCAGTCATTTTCCTGCCTAAGTGATTGTTTCCATTGAGAACGCATCAGGATGCATTTTAGAAGAGTCTTATTCTATATCTTTTGTAGCTCTTTACAACTGCTCAAAACTATTTGAACGAGATTTTAAGAGAGAACGCTGTGATATTTAGCCTCTTTTAAAGATTCTAAATACATTAAATACATTGGTAATGACTAAATAGATGTAGGCTAAGCGAACTAACTGATTTTTCAGTACTCAGAAGGGATTGACAAGTTGCAGATATACTCAGTCAATAGTCCCAAGCTGTTTTATAGGGTAGCCGCCAATGAAGCAAGATATTTGCTTCTTCTCACCTTCTAATCTTTTATGCTCATCGTTTCATATTTCAATTTTTCATACTCTTATACAGATTTGTGCTCGTTCATACTATATTGTCTTATCTATATAACGCTTTATATAAGGCTTCCTTCAGTAAATATCTATTTTAAATATTCTTCATTCAATCAAACATATTCTAGTTTCCAACCTCATTCCTCTTGGCAAATAGACAAATATTGCGCTTTTGGTTATTAACCCAAATACACATCTGCAAAGTCGGTGGTCACAACATTGATGGACATCCATAGATGTCAAGTTATGTGAATAACTTATTTCATTAATTATTCCTGGTTCATAATTAGGATGGTTCCAGAATACATTTCCTCCAACAAATCAAGAGTAGTGAAAACTTTCTCTGATGGAACTGGAAAGTTTTTACAAATCAAAACTAAGTCGCATAGTATTTTATCATGACTGAAACCCAATACATCAATTAATAAATCAAAACTCCCCACTTATAATTGATCTTCAAAGAGACGTGCTTATATCCATAACTGGTCACCATTTATTTGTTGAATCGTCATTGAGAGATAGAGAGAGTGGGAGGATATTGGTTGGACAGGGAAGAGATAATAGGAATCGTGGACAAGGAGGCTGAAAATGGGATCAGGAAGAGGACTTGTGATGGGAAACAATGAGAAGGAAATATGTTCAGTGGTGGAGAGTAAATGAAATTGAAAATATTCTTTGAGATATGAAATGAAGACTAGAAGGAGAAGTGACGAATGTACTCTGTTATTGTGGACAATAGAGTATAGGAAGAGAAAAATTAGAATCAGATAAGAGGGGAGAAATGAAAGCAGTGGAGGAAAATCCATATTCTAATGCGCGTCTTCCTGAGTCTAAAATGATGTGTAGCATTACGATGTTTGCATTGGTAAATGATCTTCATTGATTCAAGAAAACCTATGGGGTTGGTTCAAATAGTTTGTAGGAAAACAAAAAAGACATTGTATAGCTTTAGAATTGGACCCGATTTATATATAAGCATAGAATGCGATATTATGTTTGATAATCTATAAATACAGAAGAAAGAGGTAAGAGGTAGAAGAGAAGATGGGTGTGAGAAGCAAGGAAATAGTTTACAAAAAGAGAAAGGGAAAGAACTGATAAATATCATCATATAATGGTTCATATCAAAAGAGAAATAAGAAGCAAAAAGAACAGCAGGGAGTCATGATAATATTGGGGTTTCTGATTTTGATTTTGGTCGAAGGAAAATAGGGTAAAGAGATAGAGAGAAGGAATTTGGCTGCCTGAGTGGGAGAAAAAGAAATATTTTTTTAAACCAGAGAGCATAAGGAAGGGCGTTTAAGGTTGAGAAAAGTTCAGATATCTACAACATGTAGAGGGGAAACAGAAAGATATGGAGGGAGAAGAATAGTGGGAAATCTGTGGTCCCAGTTTTAGAAGAATAGTTGCACTTTAGACAATGAGGGGGTGGACTAATAATGCATTGAAGATATAAATACCGGAAGGTGGTATAGTTGACGTGTTTGTTGCAGATTAATTGTAGTGAAAGATAGCGGGATAATAGTTTCTGTTTATATAAATATTCCTACGGCACAAGACACACAGAGAATAGCGGAAGGGACGAGTCGGGGCTTTGGAGATAAGGGAAAGAGCAATGTGGAATTCATTAGAATACGTTGAGGCTCGGGTAGGTTTTGGGGGTGGCTAATAGCCATCGCTATACAACCGATGTACCCCGGTTTACGTTTTCAATAAACCGACTAAAGTCCTCTTCCGTACCGGTAATCTTGGCATGCCGGTAATTATTCCAGAGGGTAGCTGTAACGTCTAGGGCTATAAGGTCACTGGATGCTCGGGATACCACTTGGAGAATGAGAACTCCATCTGGACCTAGGTTGTTGTTCACGAAGCGTGTACAATCGCGCTCTTCAGTGTTAGACAACTGCCGAATAGCTCGAATATACTGCTTGATATAGGCGATTCGCCGCACCGGCACAAGGGTATTAAAGGCCCATTGAAGTGTGCTAAATGCGGTAAAGGCACCCAGAAGGAGAAACCAGAACCACAGAAAGACGTATATCTTCTCAACGAAGTAATTGATTGGAAGTACGCATTGGAGGGTGTAACTGAAAGAAGAAAAAACTTTGGTTATTATTTATTCACCATGTAATATAAAAATATTATCCATAAATCCATAACAGGGATAAGAATTGGCCGTTTACATCTCATTTTAAAGAAAAGGCGAAAAAGATATCGAAATTATACCATTTAGTTATTGTCCGATTCATTTGGATAATAGTGTACCAATGTCCATATTATGAAGGCTAGGTTGTCTTCTAAATAGACGATGACTGTAAATCTGCGGCAGATTGAAAAGATATTGAGAACTTAAGATTAGTTCTCGAAAGCCATTAATTCTAGCAAGAAGGGAATATGAAATCCCAAATAAACTCCAGTTGAGTAAAATAGTAAGGAAATTGCTAAATCACATTAGCTGATAAGTTATAGTAACATTAGAGAGGTTATCTCGTGATATTTTGTCATATTTATTCAATTCGTGGAAGGAAACCAATAATACAAATAAATAAAACGCATTATTCGTCCTGAGCAGTAAAGACTATATGAATATCATAATTCCCACCATTGTGTCGAGTGTTATCCATTGTTAACCACCAAAAAAATATAGATGGATACTAGTGTAAAACCCAAATCTGCATTAAGCGTTCCTCTTAAAAAGTCCGTATTCGATGCAGTTTTCAATTCAAGAGCCTTATGATCAGAGAGCAAACCCAAAAAAAACAAAAGTTGCTATTTATCTCTGTAGCTACTGTAAAATGATAATATAATGGGTTAAAGGAGCATAATTTCATCATATTTTCAAAAATTGCCTTAAAAGAACTTCCGAATAAAACAGTTTCGGTTTCAATCTCAAGCACAAAATGTGAAAGAACGATAAGAAAATACTGAAAACATTGCATTCATATTTTACGTAATTAATTATGTTTCTGCTTCCCATTTATGCACTTCAAATTACCAAATTATCTAAATTTAAATTTAATCGAAAATAACAACACAAGTTTCATTCAAAAGGACAAGCTCAAAAAACTCCACGCTGTCCACTTTCTTTCTATTCCCATTCTCTTCTCACTCCCGTTTCCCTCAGTTTCCCCGTGGTTGGATACGCATTTAATGTACCCTAAGCTCAGTTAAAAACGTACTACGGGACATCTATTTATAGCTCTCCTCTCTTCCTTTCTCTCTTAATCTAATCCATTTTTCTCATAGTTTTCTCTTAATTTCTCTTTGAGTGTATCACGAGGCAATTACTTCGACATACACAATTCAAATACTAATTTCTGGACCTGAGTTTCTTTAAACGCAACAACTGTTGTCCGGGCCTGCAAATTAATGCTTCTCCTTTATTAACTGCTATTACCCGGGTGTTGGGAAAAATAACTGCTTCGTGGATTTTTTGTGTTACAGTTAGATGTTTATCACAGTGAACTATATTTAGTCTCCTTTGCTACCTCTACCTCTCTAAATTCACACATCTGATTGCATATGCAAAAAATCGCTACTGTGCGAACGCGAACGAGCAGAATCTCTTAAGTGTGTGATGTAAGTGTTTGTTTTTTCATGAAGAAGAAGGCGAGGGTAAAAAACGCGTCTATGTAACCAATGAAAAGGAGCGCGTTTGGAGTTAAAAAAGTTAGTGCTTCATTCATGTCGATTTAGTTTAGTGTCTAGAATTTTTCCTTTAACTCTAGTGATGAATTTTCAAAGTTCATTTTTGTCCATTCCTAGAAGTGGACTGAGGCTAAAACAAATTGAAATTCTAGATTCCCTAGTAAAATTTTGAGAAATATAAAAATGCTGACATTTTAAAAGTTCCAACTTGAATAATTCACAACGGAATTTTTGTTACAAACTCATGCATTATTCGAGATATACTTATGGGAATTAGATTACGGAATATTGTCCTAATATCTATTTTAAAGGACTTAATTAAAGGCAGTTTAAATCCTCTTTTGTTGTATTTACTGATCTGAGCCAAACAATTATTATTAAAGGTCCGACTAAAGTAGGAACCCAAACCGAACATTTTTTGTGTGCTCGAGCGAAACTCGTGCACTGGATTATCCACCATTGCATAACCAGCCATTGGATAACCAACCAGCCAACTCTTTACCACATTTACAATTCTGCAGAAGTAATTTTGTTTATTTAATAATGATATCCACCGTTTGAGTTATATTCTTCTGCTGACTTTCCTAGAATCACAGCTACTTGTTTTTAAAGTGGCTCTTGAGTATTATAAATCAGGTAAAAGTTGTAATTTTTTTCAATTCCTCTTACAAAATATTTGCCAGTCCAGATATATGAACTTATTAAATTCCAAATTTTTAATAAGAATAAAAAAAAAGGTATTTTATATAGCGATTAATTGTTGAAGAGGCTGTGTTTAAATAATATTTCGCAAGTATTATGTGCGAGTTTAGAGCAATCTACACTAATATTTGAATATCAATAAGAAACGTTTAGACTTTAAAAAATTGATAGACACGTTTATTCATTCCCACGAAAAATAAAATTTGTAAAATTTAAATTTTTGGAACCAATGATATTTTGCTAATAAAGGCCTACTATGGTGAATTAACAACCTACATTAAGCAAAAACTGTAGCTTTAAAGTGACTGAAAGGATACAGGTAATGATCTCTCAACTCTGAAGTGTTCAAAATGGTGTTTCCTTAGTGCCATGAACTGGCCATTATATGAAATAAATATACTAAGATAGCATAAACGAAGCACATCTGTCAATAAGACCCTAACATCCCAGACATGATTGAAGGTTTGAAATCTAAATTTCGAACTTAGGAATATTAGAAATGAATAGCACCCATTTATGATGAATATCAAATGCTGACAGTCCTGTTTTTTTTGGATATTGTTGGAACTTTTTGGTTTTGTGACTTTTTTCTACTTCCACTCGACCTTCTACATCTTCCAATGAAGTATATAAAGCTGCTGATTTTAATAGGCTTTCCGATGAGTAAAAAGAACATATTTTGTGTAATAATAATATTAGCACTTCGATTTAGCTATTTCAAGACTAACCATCAAGTAAATCTTAAAATGCTTTTCTCATTAATCTAATTGCTCACAAGGTGAACAACAGCGTTAATTCAAAACAGAATTAATCTTTATTTTTCGAACAGCAGTTTAATCAATTAAACTCTGACAATTCTAAATCATTTCACTTAAATTAGCATCGCACCATAAGTGCCTCTCTCTAATTTAAGATGACATTTTCCGTGATTTTCTATCTTCTCGTTTTAAATTCATTCTATAGGAAACATTAGAATATAAAGTATGTAGCCAAAGCTGAAAATTATATTAGCTAATGACAAAAAAATATATTCATTTATTTACAAAAATAGCAGATATATCCTATTCGGGTAAGCATAGAGTTGTGTGGGTGTGAATATGGACAAAGGGTAGGGAGATTTGATGCAGAAGAATTCAAGACTTTTTCACTATTCACCTGAGAAGAGTAAGCGCTGTTACCTTTTATAACAATTCATTGGATTGAATTCCATTGGATTTTATTTGAAAGGTAAGAATGACATTTTGGTATAAAAGTTTTAACTTTCCTTGTCTTAACTGTCATTGTTGATCTATAAAGAGCGATCATGACGGTAGTGCAAACGTTCCCATGCGAACAGCAGCGTCACACTGCAATGTTTTCACTCCAATTCCCTTGGGAGGGGGGACCGACCAATATATTACCAGCCTAATATTGACCCAAGCTACTTCAACGAATCTGGGCAGTGCCTAAATTTAACTACAGCAATTAACCTCGTACCTTAGATAGGTGTAAAAATCATTAAGTATAATTAAAATTAAGGCTCAGGGAAAAACTTGATGTGTAAGCTGATATAAGCAGGCGCAGCAGTGAGTAGTGCCCAAGTCGCCAAATTTAGATTCACAACGCTCAAAAAATAAACAGCAATGTCAAGGGAAGTATCTGATTGTAATGGTAGTTAAGTCAACGTGGGTGGCTGTGTGTTTAGAAATTAAACTTTAATGAAAGGGCGGTACAACATTATGATGCTTGCTACGCTAGGCCTTCTCCCGTCTGATATCTGTCACACTAAGCGACTTAAATCAAAGATACCGCTATTGACTTGAAATTGGTAAAACTAAGTTATTATATCAATGTCTGGATTTGTTACTGTAGGAAAGACTGTGTAGATAATAGTATAAAAATATATCAACTACAGGAGCGGAATTGGTTATTTTCGATGCGTCTAAATAGAAATCACAAGCTTCATCCATCATGCACTGGATTACCAATTATTAACTTTTAATAATTGGCCATGGAAACGGAATCTGATCACTGATGCGCTATAGGCTAAGAGGGCACTTAATCGCTTCCTGTATATCCCAAACCCTATTTGCTTAAAAGGGCAAAAGTCGGTGTTCTGAATAATTGTGGGTTCAATATTATATTTGTGGCATCAAGTTATAGTTGTGGTTATCTAGCTGTTTATTATTTGATAAGTATTAGAAATTATGATGTGTTTTTTTTTCAATCCAAACACTTTAATAAGATATTCTATCAAGATTTCGTAAATTCATTCTGATTGAAATGGCTATATCATAGACGGCTATGCATAAAGTAGTAAACACTAGGCCTATTATTAAATTTACTGATCCTTAGGTAGTAATTAAATTTAATTCATCACGATACTATTTCTTAAAATATTCACTGTGAAGAAAGGAATATGAACAACCTCTGAAAAATAATAAGTGAAAAAACTCGTTAAATCAAAATAAAAAAATACAATCTGTGAAAAATAATGGAGAAGCCTCATATGTTTGCTTATAACAGCAAATTACAATACACACTTTAACTGAAATGAATATCTGATGTAAAAGTCAACAATCTGTCTTGATATCTAGACTCCAACGGATCAAGTATAACACATGAAACAAAAACGCATTTCGTATGTAAATCTTTACTCCAAATTTTCCTTTGTTCTCTAAATTTGGCATTGAAAATTATGCATATATTCGCTCAAACCCTTTGTGTTTTGAATGCTCTTCAATCTCGTTTCACCAGATGAAACTGTCTACCGAGGTAGTCTAGATGCTGTTTTCTCAGGTTCAAACTTGAAAAGCGTAGATCCAGCATTTCAAAATGAAATATAAGCCTAAAATGTATGAGAAAGTAAGAATCCAGACATCTTTGGCAGATTTATACCTTTATTTAGCTCATTTAAACAAAAGGCCGTATCTAGGATACAAGTTGGACAAGGATAAAATATCCATTAACATGAAATTTGCCTAGCGGGAAGGCAAAATAATGAATATCTGTTCTAAAACCATAATTTCAAGTTAGCTTCACTTACAGTTAGATCCCCTTGTACTTTAAACTTCGGTCCTTGAGATCGTGAGAGTTGGAATTCAGATTTTAAAGCAAATGAGTAAAGTTGTAGACGGCATTGATCAAAAGTGTTACTAATTTCAGTTAGGCAGTTTTAAAACAGAAAAATAACTCGACCTTTTTGATGCAAAAGGAAATGTGTTGGGCTTTTTTAGTCTTTCGAGATTTCAATATAACAAATAGAATTGAATGCTCACCTTGCAGGTTTAATTTGGCCCATTTTTCTAACATTAACTGTACAGTAGGTGACCCGAGGAAATTGGCCCGTAGACTCCCAATCGCGTCCAGCGATCAGGTTATTGAGCATATCAATGCCAAAGTAGGAGCTATTGCTTCCAATGAAGTGTTTCATCAGATAGATTTGGCCCACGGAGTTGCCAATAAAGAGGATACGGACGAAGAAAAAGAGGAGGGTAATTTCCACATTGGGTCGTATGGAGCAGAAAATGCGTTTGAGGGAAGATTTCACGCGTTTCTGTCGTGCTGTGGACTCTGAGATTTCCTCAAGGGTTGCGACTAGACAAGAGACAGCTTTTTGTCGAAGTTCCCTGTCTGGGATAGCCGCTTCCCTTGCAGATTTGAGAAGTATTGGGAGACGTTTGGACCCTACTCGCCAGACTAGATAGGGTACCCAGGAAAGCATCGCTTGGCCAGCTAATACGATTACTATCCACTGATAGTAACCCACGTATTTCACTTGCTGTTCCTCGATATCGTCCTCTGGTACATCCTCGTTTGGGAGGAGGAAGTAGGTGTTTTGTATCCAACATAAATTCTCTGCGTACTCCTCCCAGGGATGTTTGAATTCTTGAGGCACCCAACACTGAATTGGCTTTCCTAAAGAGACAATAAAACAACAATATAATTTTCTTAAGTTCTTCAACAAATAGTTGCTAGTGATAGATTTTGTTTTATTTGTAATAATAATATTTGAACTGTTATACCAATTTTGGTATTAAATAGTAAGATTTCTTCCATGTCAGAAATCAGTCGCCTTCAGATTTAGTTTAATATGTTGCTAAAATGAGAATCGATGAAACTTTATGTAAGAAAAAATACGTCAGAAGGATTAAAATTAAGTTTGGCTTTGAGATACTCCGAAAATTTTGACCAAAACTCTAATAGGATACGAGAGCCCTTTACAAATTAGAAGATCAAGAGGTGAATTGGATGTAAGTAGGAAATGAAAGAGAAAGGAAAATTTACGCAGGGAAACTGGAAATTGGAAAAGTAGTGAAACAAAGGAAGGAGAAAAAAAAGGTATTACAATAATAAAACTAAATAATAAAATGCTTATAAGTAAAGGGTTTGTGTCAGATGAACAATGGCATTTTTAATTCTGTTGTCACTCTCACCCATCTGCACTTAGCCATAAATAGATACGAATAAATCGAGTTGCCGTAATCAAGAAACTAAACCAAGATGACAATAGACTCTGAATACTTTGGGCGTAGGGCTATCTATGAATATGAGGCCGAATTCATGGAAGAGAGCATAAATTTAATTGTACTCCTTATGAGAATATTAATCTTTTATTATTTCCATAATTCGAACAAGACTTGACTCAATATCTGCCTCTCCTTTACGGCCTTTTAAGTTGTTTTTCCTATCGAACTCGTTTGCCGTCTCCTTATTCAGAAAATTTTTTTCTGATTAATACGGGTAAAGGGTTTTTTACACTGTTATATCAATAATATAGTGATGGTAATATTATATGACCACAAAGGGCAAAGTAGACAAGGGTTAAAATGTACCATTGACAGAATGATATCAATCAAGTAAAGAAAGGATTGGTGTAGGAAAATGAGAAGAAATTTGTATTTTCTGTAAATTATGTTAAAAAATTATATTTCTTCTTTAAAAATTATATCTATGAATTACTAGTTATATTTTATGCAGAAGTTAAAATCCTTCATGTAGCATTTTGACATTAATTGCGGAAACTTAGAATTTATCCTACACAATAAGAACTTGAACTAACCTAATATCAAAATACATTTAGTTACTTTAATACAAATGTAACCGCTTATTTAAATGCAACAACTTTATTCCCATTTTTTAAACTTTTTTGCTATTTTTAATAATATTATTATCGAAATTTGAGATTTAAAAAACTATAAATTGAGTCACAAATTAACAATCAAAGAGGCATTTATTTTAATTCAAGCATGGCATTCATAATTTTCTTTGATTTTACACATTCATAATAATGACAATGATAATCTTTAAATAAATTCCCCCCTAGAAAATTCTCAAAATAACTTTAGTGCAAATTGAAACTTCGCCTTGAAAAAGATACACTCTATGCTCCCACCTGATGCACTTTCATTCTGTTGCCCTCTCGGTTTTGCTATCTCTTCGCTATAGATCACACAAGAACGGCGATTCAAAGCCTACCTCATAGTTAAACTACCTTAAAAGATGATTAAAATTCTCATTTACCCTTAATCTTCAATATTTTCGTGGATATTTTTATCTGATTAAATACTCTTCTTATTATTTCATTCCGATAGTTATGAAACTGACGTAATTTGGATTAATCAACAGTTGTAAATACGTTTATGTACTTTGTATTTTAAGGTGTTTTTATACTATAGAACATAAGTTGTCTTATCATGTTGAATGAATTCTATGACATGTTATCAGAGATAGTTTGAACTGTTTTGACTTCGACAATGTTACGGCAAATACGCTATTAGTGGTCTTCGTCTGTCAAACATTAACAATAAAATTCTGATGATTTTCGCATCAGTAGCTTTTATTAATCGGGCGCCAACAAAAATTGAAAAGGAAGTTTTATACAAAGGCAAATCACCCAAAGCGGTAAGGAAATCTGCCATGGTCTAAATAGCCAACAATAAATTTCCTTTCTTAAATGGGTCTACAGCTACTTTGAGAGAATTCGAGTGAAAACTGTGAAATGCAAAGCTGACACTTATTGGTGAATGTTCACAGAAAACAATAGAAATTCTCCGAGCTTTCGAAGGAATCAACGCTCCCTATGTGCAAAAACCAACAAAGACGATCAGTGTCCGATTGGTTTCTTAAAAACGATGGGTTCTTGAAACGCTACATGTCAAAATTTCACTTTAAACGCAGACATTTGATTCATTGTGAGTCTTTCAATGTCAAGACACACAGTTTCGTTTGTGGTGGCCACCGCTATATATATCTGCCTTTCCAAAGAGTAAAACGCTTTATTATTCCTTTCGTTACATAATAATGAGAGCTCACAGAGTTAAAATGTAAGTATCTTGATTACAAAAAAGTACATATCGTGGTAAAAATACATTATTTTGCAGATACTTAAAATTCCCATTATAATGAGGAAAAAATAAGTAAAGTGTGTTTTGTTTTTTTCTTATTCAAAGACCACCTGTTGCATGTAATGTCAGTCTTTTAAGTGATAGCATTATCTCTAATTATGTCACCAAATGGAAGGAAGAATTTTCCTTTCCATACAGTTAGCTCCCTCCTTCAACCAGTAATTTTTTTCTTAAATAGTTAAGAAGCAACACGAAAGCAATAAAAAGCATACATTAATTACATTATATAATATATAATTTAAGAAGAAATATTTACTACATTTTATACAAGGGAAATTACATTATACACTATACTATACAGTCAAAATACTCATATTTCTAAGTAGTGTCTGATGAAATTGAGAAATACAAACTTTCTTTTAGATCTTCTGTGATAATAATGTTGTTTTAATTAAAATTTATTTGGAAATTTACTTCGATCCTTGAATTTACAACAATTATTTTGAGAAATGTATCTTTCGACTATCTGTAAAATTCATAAAACCCATATCCATGACTCAAATGGACTGCAAAGCCCAATCCTTTCTAACAGATACTGTAATCATAGTTTCGGAATAAAAAATCCCGGAATCGGATTTACTCAATGTTTGCCTAGATAAGTTTCGTTTTCCCAGTGAAGGGTACGGAAAGTCAATTACTAATTCGTATGTATATACTTTCTACAAATCTGAATAGCGTAATAGAAAGCACTGCATTTTTTTCCTGTATGATGAAACCTGAAATATGAAACTATGTATCTATGTGCGGTTTCCATACATCTTATTCTACAAACCATCGAAAAATGATGCAGTTTAGGATCAAGAAGCTTAAATTTTGGACTTAATAAGAATGTCGGGTAAATATGGAGCACCATCGTTCTAATGGTTTCACAGCTTATCAATTGAGAATAATTGATAAATTATATCGTGTTCATTATATGTCAATAATATAATAAGCACTTAGAAAACCTATGAATTTCAGCACTCGAACTATACAGAGACAAAAATTTACTCAAATGCGCTTCAGAAATCCAGATTGTCAAAATACCCAAAGAAATTCATTTATCATTCCAAGTTACTATCTTTCTGAAGGGTTACAGTTATTTTACTTGCATATATAGAAAAGAATAATAAATTCTTGCATACAAATATCAAATACACCGGAATGCAAATAGAAACTATAATTTTCTGAAAAGGGCGTTAGATATTTTTATTCTGTTTGTTACTGGAATTTCGATCGGATTCCAATAAGTTATAATAATAAATGATAAGCGGTTTCTATATGCTTCAAAAGGTTAATGTTAGGACGCTTAATCGAACATTTTCGGTGCACCCGAGTGAAACTCAGTAGCTTCATCTGTCGTGCACTGAACCGTCGATTATTAGATTACTACAGTCACACGTAGACACTGAAGAGCCCATCGCTGAAATTGTTGACTAACCAAGCAGCAAATCAATTCTACATAAGGAAAAATATATGTTTAATAGAAAAAACGGTCACCATATTCTTACTTCATCCTCCTGGCGTATGTTTAAACGTATCTTAGAAGAGGGTAACTGAGAGTCATAGAAGGTCAGTGGCTTTATTTTGATTTGGTTTCCACTTGTCAACAAAGTTAAAAAGAGGGAATTTCTGTAGGAGTCAAATAATGTAATAATTCTCGCGCTTTAGCATTATTTCTTCTCTGCTAGCGTTAACATTAATGAATTTTTTAATCCTCCTATAAAATTAACTGAGATTAAAAATTGGAACAATTTTCAAAAGTTTATACTATGAATGAAGACTGTTTTTAACTTTGGTAACGATAAATTGGTCCAAGTTAAAATAAATAATATGTGATAGGGTAAAATGTGTCATTTAAATTTTTATAATCAAGAGACAGCGAATCCCGAAAAAAATATTAACTGTCAACAAATGAGGAGCTTTTGAATTTATATTAAGTTAGTTGAATGACAATATTAAAATAATGAGTAATTAGATCGCTTTATGTACACCAATGCATATTAAGGTTTGACCAGTTTAATGAACCAGATATAGATGTAGTCATGGACAAGAAAATAAAAAAAATTATTATTGAAGATATTTGGGAGAAGCTAAGTTGGTCGATATCATCAGGTTCGCGTGGAGACGACTTTATTAAACATTTGAAAAATATATGGAAGATAAAATTGATCAAATCAAAAGTGATCGAAATTCAATTACTACAATTTCTAAAGCAAAAATCACTATTTAAAAAACCAATTTTCTCCAATATTTTATTTTGCTTAGATATAAAGTAAAAAGTCTTGCCAGTAACAAAATAAATACAGTTTATTGATTGTTTTCATAGAATCACATTGCGGTAAATCTAAATAACTTGGAAAGTGAACATTTGATGGTCCTTGATTAGACATAAACATATCTATAAATGTTGTTGAAGATTGGAGATGATTTTTAAATAATAAGAAATGACTAAAATATTTAGCACTCCTGGTTTCATGCACTAATGTCTGCTTTCTTTTAAATATAACTATTTATAAACTAAGACCATCTTAGACACAGAGTTATTATTTCATTTCATTCACAAATTCACAAAAAATTGTGATTGTATTAAATACAATTTCGATAGTAAAAGACAATTTTCTGTTTTTATTTCTTTCTTGTATGCAAATTCTGCTTAGAAATTGGATTTGAACGAATGTCACAACACGTGAAGGAGCCTTTTACCCCCAACAAACGGGTCCCTTTAATTAAGAAATTAAAATAAAACTTGAAAATAAAAATAAAATGGTTGAAGTGCTTGATGTGTCAGTTGTGCTAAATATTTGCTATACTCCGGGTTGCCTGATTTTTTGAGGGTTTATAATGATCATTTAATAATTAATTAATGATATTAGTAATAATGAATAATTAATAGGTGATATTATTCTAATCCCCGGATAATTTTCATAAATTATCCCCTCTTAAAATGGGAATTGAAGTCATTCTCTGAAATGCAGTAGTGTGAGCGTAATTTTCAGTTAATATATAGAAAAAAAGACAAAAGAAAATGATATTAGGATTTGTAGAGGTTGAGATACAGTTACAAATTAAGTTAATAGCTTAAATGGGTTGTTACGTTCTATCAATGTTCTTTCTACCTTCAATTATAATTACCCCTCTCATTCAAAGTCCAATTATATCTTACTTTCAGGGAATGCAATTATTCATTTAAATTTTGCTCAATAGGGGATCAGTAAAATAAACCGAAAATTGAATTTGCAAATACGTGATTTTATAATGTAGAATTTTGTGCTGTAACGTGATTTTATGATCAGAAGTAACGCCTAAGCACTTTACATTCCTAGAAAGCACAAGCTCGATTTCAGACAAAAAGTTGAATCTTAAGTCGATTCTGCATCTAAAATCCATTCCAAATATTATTAATGTGTTGCTTGATTTTACCGATAAAAGAAGGCCTTGGTGATGTATGGTATCTTGTTGGTAAATAACTGATAAATAAAGATTAAAATCAGTCAAGTCTACAAAATAGTCAGTCTATTAAAACCAACGTTTTACGCTAGTCGCTACATTTAACCACTTCCAAGGGAAATCGCTTTATTAAATCGGTTCATAATTAACATTTATTTTCTTGGATACGATGTCAACAAGATTGAGAACATGGAAATATGAAACCACAGAGCACATGTCTATACAAATAAGAACGAATATAAAATATATACCATGATCTAATCCACATAGATAGCGTTCTAAATGTAATCTCTCTTCCTCTTTTGGTTAACTTTATAATCGATAAAAATGTATTAAATATCGAAGCAACAAATATTGACATATTCCATGAAATATCTTTAAGTTAAATGATCTTATTTTAGTATCCAACATCGAATATTCTACTCCCTCTAAGAATTTCAATATTTAAAATTATATATCTTTCTGTCTACCATTGAATTATTGATCATCGGTCGGACTTCAAGTTACCACAAATTCGCCGAGAGGCTTATTAAGATGTCTTATTTATTGGGATAAATTCCTCATTCTCTTAATCAAAGCGCTTTATTTAATAAAAGTAAGCTTATTAAAATTTTAAAACAAATTGAAAACAACCAGTCATTAATTATAACATATAACACAAGTAGTTTCAAAAAATAATAATTTTTATAGTTGCAATTGAGTTAATGATAGAAATTAATACTGGTTTTGTTATTTTTTATTGTTTAAATATTGAAACTTGAAGTGGTCTTTGAATTCCCACTTATAATCAAATTTTTTGCTCTTTACAAACCAGAGAGACCTAGAATGAAAAAACATGAGGGAAAAATGGGAGATTGGAGAAAAAACAACTGAAATATGGAGAGCGGAGAAAAACAAACGGAGTTGTAAAATAAATTATTTTGAATTGCGTGGCAAATCACTAGCATCCGCGTGCACACGACTTTTGTGACATTTTTCGTCTACTGAAACTTGCGTTTCATATTTTAGTAGAGGCGAAAAAAGTCTTTCCTCTTCAGATGAAACTCAAAATTTTGTCAAAATATATGAGAGTAGATTTGCTGCTGTTTATAACTGAACTATTGCTATTCCTGACTCATACAACTTACAATCGCCATTTCCATCCGACCATTGATGAATATGGCCCACTGGGAATACTATGAATTAATAATTAATATTGATAGTGTTCCAAATCCGTAGGTTTTCGTCTAAATCAAATTCAGTTAGTATAAAGAGGAAAAAAAATATTCATGTTAGCGTAGGAAATCTAAATAAGAAAATACAAAATATGTCATTTAGTGTCCATGATTAAGCTGAGCAAGAAGTTGTCAAGTCTTATACATAATAATTTAAGTTTCCAATATCTTTTCTAATTGTCAGTGAATTTATTAATCCTCAGGACATTCGGTTTCATAGTGGTGTGACAGCAGTTTGGTGGTAAAGAATAATAAACGAAGAAATGATGAGTTAGACGTAAATCGATTAAAACCTTTATACATTAAAACGCCTACTAAGTATGGAGAAAAGACTTCCAATGTCAAGAAAAGTTAAATAAAAGAGAACATATTAACATCTGGAATTGAAGTATCATCATTTCTTATTATATTTTATTTAGATATACTTCATTAAACAACCTTTCCGGTTCAATCTTTTATCGTTTCAAATTATGTCCAAAGATTATAAAAGAAAGGCAAACAGAAATTTAATGTTCCAGATTAAGATCACAGAATAAATACCGTTTTTCTAGCGGAATCCTTTTTCATCGTTCCAATTAAATTGACTTTATATATTTATTTTAAGTGTATGTAAATTTGTCTTTTGCCAGCACCAAATACCCTTTTGAATCTGAAGTTTATTGTTGATCAGAAATGGCTTGCTTTTTGTTCTTCAGGCATTTTAGAAAAAAAACAGGGCTTTGTAAGACTTCTGTTTCATATTAAAATGCATCAAGTTTAAAAATGTCATAGTATCATCATGCATTTTCTGTCAAATTGCAAGAATGGTAACCTTAAAGCCTCGCAGGTGTATCTCCCTCATCTCTCCCCCTCTCTTCAATGTTCTATAACTTGAAAGTCACGCATCCTATTTTTTTAATCATATGCTCTGTACGATCTTTATATAAATGCATTTCTTACAGTGGTTAGAATGCTATTTTTCCTGGATCCTATTTTTAATTATGATATAAGAGCAATGATTTTGTCAGTTAGAAGAAAAAATAAAAGTTAAACATATTTAACTTAACAATATGGTAGGAAATCGAATTTGCTTTATCTAAAATACAAATGGATAAGGTTCATGAATTTCATTGAAAACATCTCCCTTTCTTTTAAATATGCGTCCTTAAAGTTTGCATCACATTGCATCTGAATGGCAAATATATATTACTAAAAAACACTCTATCCATGAAATGTAAGCTATTTTACACAACTAAACCATAAATTTTATTCAATATTTAAAACAGGAAATATGCTCATATGCTCTTCCTGGCTGGCGCATCATGTACACAGAATTCTTAGTGCTAGAATGCTTCAGTCGGAAGAAACCTTTTTGAGACTGTGCAACAAAGCAGCAGCTGAATTTTCAACTCACAGAGAGGCAAATATATGACCACATTTGATGTTTCCTTCTGCATAAAAACGTATTTCGTTAAGCAAATAAAACCTCACCCTTACCTAAATGCCTGTAACCAGTACAGTCGTGGCTTGAAGGAACGGAAGTGAACTGCATTAAAAGGAGAGCGAGAGAGTGAGATGATACAAAGGAATAGGAAACTGAGGGTAATTAGCCAGAGATAGAGAAGGATAATTGTGCACAAAATTCAAACCATTAGAACTAAAGTTAAGTTTGAATGGAAAATCATACAATCATAAAATAATGACGTATTGAATAATAATCTATCGTAAAAACTGATGTTCTTCTTGTCTGGGTCTGCCCTTCTCATTATTATCACTAACCATGAATGCCGAAGTATGCTAAATTGAAGTCATTCTGCCTTATTTCGATAAAAGAGAAAGGGCTTTTCCAATATTACTTATATTCGTTTTACCCAAGGTAAGACAAGCAAAATTTAAAGGATTTCGAACATAGGAAACAATAAAGGAGTCCACTAGGAAGTAAAGGTGAGATCAAGACGTGGAAGGCAAGAATGAAGCAAAATTTTAATAAGCCTTACTTCATTTGGGCTTAGACACTAGTGTTGTACTTGAAATTTAATGAAAATCGTTCAAATCTTAATGTTCTAGTGTTTCTGAATCAAACTGCAGGATTCCTGAATGAATTCTTGTTTGCCACATTTAAGGTAATGTTAACAGTTTTATAATTTGCTATGGTTTGTGATACTGTTTCAGTACCTGCTGTTTCCTATAATAACCAAGACACTAGCATGAAGAAACAAATTAGAATGATTTAAATACTTACACGAGTTTATTTTGGTTTTGGATAAATGCATCTACATTGAAGTGTATAAGGATCACTTTGAAATCTAGGTTTAAAATACTCCACTCTACCTTAAATGCCTAAAGCAGTATATTTTATCACATTCTGAAAGGACTTTGGATGAATCCCTGATTGGTTTCTTACTCAACCCAGATTAAAATGTTAACATATATTTTAGTTAAATTACCTCAATATCCCATAAATATCCAAACTTATTAAATGTGTGATATTTTTATGAAAAATTCACAGTCTATGCATTAAAATGGGCATTTGTTTTCCAACAAATTAATTTGATAAACTTTAATGTGACCTTAAGAGTTCGATAAATTTATACAAACTTGACGACATTTTGCTGTAAAACTTGTAAATCGATACAAAATTCTTCAGACCTAATTTCTTTTAAATCAACTCAATACCATTATCCGTTAATTATTTAAACATAGGTTTAAAGGACCAATTATAAATCATAATGAGAAACACAATAGTCCCAACTAATTTTGTAATTCATTTGCACCAACACCATCGAAATTACAATTTTCTCAGTTATGTCGGTGACGACTCAAATTTATAAGCTTTCCCAAAAGCTCTGCCAATGGCTATACTCAAGGTGCCGCCGGAGACTTTTATCAGCCATGATGTATAAAATAGCATTTAAGCTAACCTGTCAGACAAAAAAGACACTTCCTACCTTCCTTTCGTTCTGACTGGGCTTGGTTATTACCACGTTACACGTTTTACTAAATTGCTTTCCACAAAAAATATTGTTTATGTCTGATTAAATTGCATTACATGTCATACTCTATGTAAAATACTCTGAATTGTACAAATTCCATCAATATTTTAATAATGATCGTAATAATAGTGGAAAGAAAATGTAATAAATGAACTCTTGATAAAGTATATTACGGCAAAATGCTTCGACAAGGATTGGTTTAATTTTGTCTGACCAATAAAGTAAGTAATTCAATTTTAACACAAATGGTTTTGATTTAAAGTGAATGCTCGAAGAAAAATCTCTGAAAAATGTTTTTATTTTCTTTCAAAATCTTAAAGAAAGTTTGAATTAAAACAATGAGCTAACGGGAAATATTAAACAAATTTAAAACATGATATTAACTGTGTAGAAGGGAAATGAAAGAATTTTCGGTTTTCTTTATGTGAAATGGTAACCTATGAAAGGCTAATTGTGTGTCATCGTTCTCACTCCAACCAAATGGAAACCAACTCTTTTTAGTACTCATCAATAGCAATCAAGGCTCAAAAATCCCAAATTAGCTAACAGAAAAATATATTTCACGTCATTCATTCCAGAGTAAACATTTACTCCCAAAATAATTGTCAGAGTTTTGCTTCCTCTGTGCGAGGTTAAAATGTACTCATCCGATTGCAAATTCGGAAATGAGGGGAATGGAGACGGGGGAGAAGTTTGACATACGTAGAATTAATTCCTAATCTATTATCATTGAGTTCTTAATCATTTGAAATTAAAAGAATGTATACATGCAAATTATTTTTCAATAGGAGTTTACCAGTTAAGTACAGTAAAGTGTGACTTTTTGAAATAATATTTAATCATTATAAAATTATGTGATTACGAAGCAAATCCTTCATAACAAATTTTTAGGTATAGTAAATATTCTAAATAAAATTACTGAATAGAAATCGATTAATAAAATTATAAAATCCGGAAATGGATTTAACGATAATTGGAAATCTATAATAAATTAGAGAATTTCATCAAACAACGCAAATGAAAGTAACCACTTGAAGTGTCCTTCATTATTTTTGTTGCTATTTCCCAGGTTGATAAATTTTTTATATTCTGTCTTATATTTAGGACAGAGTATGTCCTAGAAAGCACCCTTATTTTATAAGCCCTCTATTAACACTATATGGAACACTTCCAAGTACAGGCTCTTTCTGCACTAATTCAGTAAGACGTATTCAAGAACTCACCCACTTTCCAGCTTTGGGTAGAATAAGGCCGGCAATGTGGTGGCATGGGGTGGTTGGATATTTAATTATCCCAGGTTTTATGATTGACAGCTTAATTCTATGGACACATTAGTTTACTCTAATAGTGTACCAAGATATACTTATAAAGATAGCCAAGCGTTCGAATGACCAATAAATTTTCGAGTTATCAGTATAGCATTTAGTTAAAAATTATATGAAGGAAAACAATAATTGTGATATAACATCATAAAATTATAGGCGCAGATCCGGCGATGACCAGTAAGTACTGTCAAAGGCTTCATAAGTACAACTTGATTTTCAAGTAAAACCAACTTATAGATTTTCTTCTAACTTGCACTTACTTTCTTTGGAGCAAATTAAATATTTGGCAGTGTGATGTTAAAAATAGAACTATATCTCCATCCTTTATAGGTAGGTATGTAATTAAAATTTCACACTGACATGTGTGACTGAAACTAGTACATGCTTCATCGTGGCTTTAGCACAGTCTTTTTAATTCGTGGTTGCAAAAATTATGAACAACGCAGCTAGGAATCCTAAATTATTTCTATTTGCAAGTGTATTTAAAAAATAAAGTGCCAATATTCGACATATACTAAGACAATTCATCTTATGCGCAATTAAATGCCTATTTTTAGTGTGATCCTGTTTGTTTAAATGTGCTGGATGCATTAGACATAATGTTCTAATCCACCAAAATTAATTAGAAAGTACCGGCCATCGTACAATGACTATGAAAAAACACGATCAAGTCGTAGATTATGGTGTCTGGCTTTGATTAATATTTGTACTCCATACGACTGGACTGGTGATTATTTTTCACATTGCTCTGGGAATGGCCTAGGAACTTTTAAACTCAGTAATAAACCTCTAGTATAATGAATTTTAATCCTTATGTATTTTCAAAGAAATACAGAACAAATGACTTATTTTAAATCGCAGTTTGGATTTGTACAGAGGATTCTAGAAAATGACCGAAGTGGCTCTTAGCGACTTATCATGCTAAATAGAGCACAAATCTCATATCAGGTCAGTTTCTCATAAGAAACCGATTTGAATAATATATATTTCTATTAATAAATATCAATGTACTCTTGAAATTGTCAAAAATCAACTCAGATTGGCAAGAAGAATCTATTAGTCTATTAAATGTATTTAAATATTTTTTTTTTTAATTCTGGCCCTTTTTGAAATCAATCGCAATTTCACGCTTTCAAGTACTGTCTCGTAAAAGCAACATATTTAAATCCCACTAAGTATTTATTGCCAAATATATTTCCTTTTCTTTAACTCGAGAAGAGAGAAAAATAATAGATTAAGATTGTGTATTTTGGTAGAGAAAAGCCAAAATTCTTCGACTTTAGATGACTCTGATACTGTTTAAGCAAACTAATTACTAAAATAAATATAATTGACTACAATGTGCGCAAATAATTCATAGTATTAGTGTAATTTTTACATATATATATATATGTAATGAATTTATTGACCAAATAGAACATAGTGTAACCCAGAGCTCAGTAAATAGAGTGTAGATTAATTACGGTTCCTATTATGTTTTTAAATCCAAAATAAAAATAAAGGGTTTAAAATCTTTTAACCTGGCTAGTGAAAGTAATGAGATGATTGATTTTAGTACTTATGAACTCCTCTTAATTTATATTGACACCTCTAAGTACATTAACCGACTTTAGATTCTTCTTAGTTCAGGATAGATCACTCTTTTGCTCATATGCAAATTCTTTTAGATTACCAGTTTTAATGCATGCCCCAGTTAAATAACTTATTTTTAATTTAAGTACATTCTTTACAAAATTATTCTGATTAGAGTATGGACACTATCTGCATTGAATAATTTAAGATAAACGGGGTATAATTAAAAATAATGCATACCTTTCGAGTTATTCTTCTCATTTATCCAGTCAGGAAAATTTATTATCATAATAATCCGTTTTATCCAAATTTAAGGCCAACCAGCAAGAATTTATTTATGGAGAATATATATTTTATCCAATACGGAATATCGAAAATTTTTAAACCTTGGATTGTAGTTCATATTCTGTATTTAAACGGATTCGAACTGCTACGTGAAAAACGTGATGGTAAAAATGCAAATTCAAATCCTCTTATATAAAATATCGGCATTCAGTCAAATTCCTCATCATCAGATAAATGTCCTAGATCAATCTCCAACTGAACCTAATATCTTCAAATACACACAGATAAAAACTAGAACTCAGGGAAGCCTTCTAATTTCGCTTTTATTACCTCAAAAGATCGCCATATTGGAATTCACGATCTACTTAACCTGTTTTTGCTACTAATTCTCGTAAACAACATTTAGTCTGGTGATCTTAGAAGCACTTAAATCAATACCAGATGTACTGTTATTTTGCCTAAGCAAATTTTAACATTATCGTCCGTACTATCATATTCAACCCAGACTTCGTTCCATTATTTATTTACATAAAAGTTCCGTCCGATTTTGCTTCGGGAAAAAATTATTTACCACTACTTCTTCCAGCTAGCAGAAGATAAATTAGCTAAGAGGCTTAATAACATCCTTCCACGTGTTGGCCGAAATATAATAATGCTTATAAATAGCCGAAGTAGAAGAGTGGGGTTACAGGAATTTCGTTGGCCATCAAAACTTGTACATGCTAACCAGTTATGAAGTATGTGGGATAAACTGATTACACTACACCGCTATTGCAAAACTCTTCAATTTTATCAGCCACCTACTCTCAACTCTGATCTCAACAGGAGATATCGCCAATTCGCTCAGTTATAGCTCATAGAGGGTGTGTGTGAGAGATAGAGAGAATGATTCAACCAATCGACTGATGTAATTACTCCTATAGCGAATACTCAATTTAAAATTATGAAAAATTAAATAATACATTTAATTGTTTACATTAAATGTCAATAAAATTTATCTTTTTATCTAATTTACTAAAGTGAACAGCAACAAAATTTCCTTTTATAATTGAATAAAGGAGTTGATGATTTGCCCTAGTTTACGAGCCAAAATGATTCTCGGAAATAAAAAGGCGCGAAGTGAGCTATCAATTCCTGCCATTTTTATATATAACTAAATTCAAATTAATCGAGCCCTTCTCTTAATCTTCCAATTATTTGTTTATATAGAAATTCCTTTTTTAACGAAAATTTGAGAGTATGTTATGCAGGAGATGAATGGAAGTTGAAAACGACCGAATGAGTTAATAAACGCACGAATACTCAAAAGTTCTGCCACTCCTTTTACTTTCTTAATGTTTGCCAAAGTGGAGTGCAAAAATGATATCTAAAAAGGGAAATATCGAAGTTGAAGTGGAATTAAAATGCAATTATTGTAATCAATCATTTTGATAAATTTTTAATGCTTTGGTTTTCATTCAAGTTTCACCACTGTAGATCTTAAATAAAGTGCCAAAAATTTATAATTACAGCAACCATAACTATTTTCTTTCCGATGTACTATATTTATTTCTAAATATATTTGTGATTTAAAAGTATCATGCTTAACTGATCAATGTTATGCAATGAAGCATTTAATATGTAATAAAAATTTCTCTATTTGATATACGATTTCCAAACAGAATAAAAGGAAACTGCGAGACGTTTTAAACAAAGGGTTCCATTTTATTTTGATCAAATATATTTATCGAGAATGGCCAATTTATGACTAAAATATGAAGTGATCGATAGCTAACCGCCTAATTTACAATTCTGTGAATTTAATCGGGAACTAGCTTTTAATAAAAGATAACATGAAAAGACTACCCTTAACATGAAGATTCATTTGAAATTCATTTTACATTTTAGCATTTGCCTGAAGCTTCTTAAACAAATTGGTACTATTTCGCAGTACGATATTTTGCATAGCAGTTCTCTACTTTCCGTATCGAGTTGGGTACGGACATACGTAAAGATCCATCACCTTCCCATCACCGAAACAACTGGGTTCCTAACTTCATTGTATGCCGATTGTTTGGCATCTCCTTGAGCTTTTAAAGAGCTGAAGATTTTCACAGAGAGTTTCTTTCAGTCATTCCGTATATGCAATTCAATCAATGTAGATAACGCTTTCTATTAATTCTAACTAACTAAGAGCTACAAGCTGAGATTGCTGCCTCGTAGTTAAGTCATGTTCCAAGCTCATTTTAAACCCGACAAATTGATTTTCGTCAAAATTACCTTGTAAGTGAAGTGAAATCTCTTTTCTCTTTTACAATAGCTTTACTCAGAACTGTTCTGATAGAAAATTTGCATATTATACCAAATATTTATCCATTTTATGATTAAAGTTACATAATCTTCAGCACTGCCAGCAGTTGAATAAATTACCTTATAAAATTATTAAATCGTTAAATATTTTATATTATTTCAATATGTAATTCTAAAGTTTGAATTTTACTTAAATACTAATTGTACCTCTCCATATGATTCCTTACACTTTTGATTATTTAAGGTTAAGAGATTTTGTTAATTTAATAACTCAATAACAGTATGGTAAAGAGAATGTAAAATTTTAAAACGGCCGATTTATTGTCTAATGCTTACGTCATCACTAAAGGCCAAATTATTTTATTATTTAAATAATTTTGTTTGTTTCTACTTTTAATTATTCGAACGACGGTTGAGAATTGGCATTTCTCGCGCATAAAATTAAGGTAATTAGAACAAATTTACTGCCAATAAATATTGTTTAATGTAATAAGCTAGACTTAAGGGAAGTTTAGCTTGACATTGAACGTAGATATGAAGTTGTGGTAGATTGGCTATTGAAACAATATGTTTCGGCTTCAAGAAGATAGAAAAACTGAATCTAGAATGGTTCTTGAAGAAATTGCGTATAATATAATTAAAATCCATTGGATGTAGAAATTATCGGTGTATATTTCACCTTCGATCTTCCACAAGGTTATGAGCAATCAATAATTCAATTTTACAACTGTTTGTTCGTTAATTCACAAATTTAATTACCATATGGTATTTCTTCAAAGAATAATGGAATGCCCTTCCCTAAAGAGGAATTTGAATACTTTATGCATAATTTATGGGATTTCGGAGTTAATCATATATTTGGCAAATCGACTTAAATTATAAAAATTCATAAAAATCCCTCATCCTTACAAATAGAATGCCAGCAGTCCAAGCTTCTTCTTGAAATCTTGAAAGCTAGAACATTATAGCTGTTTCGGACATTTTAATCCATTTGATTAAATACGTAAATGTCGTTCTGACTCCCTAAACTTTATAAACAAAATAAAATCTGACAGAAGATAATGAGGCTGAAAGTAATCTACATTGGACCATTAACAAATTCGATGTTGGTAATCAGTCAAAATTTTACGGTAGCAAGTAAAACCTAGTCTTCTGGATTAAAAGTTTCTTTCGAAAATAAGCGATATAAGGAATGTTATACCCCTTAATTTAGCTTGTTTGTACTCAAAAATTATCCCCAAATTGCTGAGTTGAAGTTAGCTGATTTCACTCTATGAAATTTAAAGGCGCTTGTTTAAATAAATCAAAAAGAATAGCTTTGCTTTAAAAATCATTATGGCTGAAAATGAAAAGCACATTTTGCTACTTCAACTTGGTAATAATTTGAAACATTTTTATGGTTCTGGTGAGGATAAAATTTGTAATAATTTTGTGTATAATAGGGGATTCTACGATTGTAATCGATTGCTGAAGTTTTACGGAATTGGTAATAGAGAAGATAAGTTTCAATCTAGATTTTATCCTTACAATAAATCAAGAATACTGCTGATTCAAATTAAACGAACTTCTAAACTGGGAATAGGAATAGAGTTACTTGGATAATAACAGTAAGTCTTTTATATATGCACGGATGTATTATTTATTCAAAGGGCTATCCCCACAGCTCAGTAAGGGAATACAAACCACTAATAGTCATAACGTTACACTCTGATACTGTGGTGAGGAAAGCGGGAATCAAATATCTCGAGACCAAAACAGGAATTCATCCAGTCCGAATAAAACATATTCTTTCCAAATAAATGTAAGTAGAAAGGCAGGGAATTGTTTTGTAAATAGAATTCCCTACCGATGTTATTTTCTCATCGGAGTAAAGGGGACATTTGGGAAAAATTTGAAGGAAAACACAATTTTTGGTCTTAGTTTTATAAAAAAATTAGCGGTCTGCTTCGGAACAGTTTAGATAACGGCCTCTGTCCTTTTAAATGTAGAAGCAAATCTAACCCTACAAAAGAACCCGTAATCTAATAATAACTTCAACTGGAAAGATATAACTTAACAAGGCACAGAAGGAGACTGAAAAACTATTCAGTGGAATGAACTGAATTATTAGGTCTGTGTGAAAGTGGGCTAGCCAATCAATGGCCAAACTGATCTCAACTTAATGCATGGGATAGATAGGTAGATAGACATGAGAGGGGAAGACTTACCGACATACTGCCGAACACCAATTATTGCGATAAAAATCACCATTAGACCTCCTGTGTACTGGTAATTGAGTTGATCAATAAAATCCACACCATCACCACCATACTGAGTTTGGAATAATTTCCCTGCTCTAAGTACCGATTCAGGATTCATGTCAGTTCTTCTAGTACTGCTTCACGGGAGCCAAAGTGTCACCCGTTTGCCTGTTTCGGTGCTGTTTGTTTAAATGTAGTATTTACTTGACTTGTAAAGAGAAAGAGATATAAGTATAGAATATGCGGTGTTTGGAGGTTGTTTATGCGTCAGTACTAATAATAATCCCATGTGTTGATATAAATATGGGCTTAAGCCCTCTGTTCTCGGGTCATTAGCATCCAATGGCAGTCAGAGAGCATAAGGTGGAGGTTGCTAATTGGGAATGAGATGGAGATTAGAGAAGAGAGTGACGGTTACACACAAGTGGAAATGGCAAATACTGGCTCTCTAGCCTTAGTGGGATAGTAGTGGTGGTAACCGTGGCTGTGTGATGGCTGTGACCATTATAGACTTGCTGTAATTGCGTGTTCTTCCCCCATTTGTGCACACTGTGCGTGTATAGACGTGCGCAGCCACTCATGGCCTAGCGACCTTCTTGATTCCCTGGTATCATACGTGCGTCCGTAACTCACTTACGCGAGCGTTCATTAGTGCGTGGGTGGAAGCACGGTTTCTGCAACGCAAACGGGAATTTAGGGATACGGACAGGCGGAGTGGGCTGTCCGTTCCACGTTTAAGTTGTGAAAATGCCGCTGTATCTGGAGCGGCGTGGCTATTTCTGGGACAAATTTGTTTCTCAGCTGACAGAGACAAAACCGGCTGAACGCATGCGTGCGTACCTGTTTTAGGTTTTACGCGTTCTCCCCTTCCACCACCTTCTTCCTGTTCCTGATCCCCTTAGTACTTCAACCTCAACCCCGCTCTCTTCTACTTCTGTTTGGAACCTCGATATCATCAGTTCCTTGCTTATTTCTAAATCGACATGTCCTCTTTTATAAATGCCAAACTTGTCATTTATAGATTTTTCATTATTAGTTTCGTCTAAAAATATTCTATCTGCGGTATTTATGGCAAATTAAGCTGCACGAGAGAAATTGGGAATATGTAGCTTGTGCGCCATTTCTGCAACATTTTGGAATACCTGTCTTTCAGGCAGGTTGATTGACATATTAATATTGCAGTAAAAATGCTGATAATTTCCTCTGAGCTTATATTTAGAAAATAACTGTGATAGAATGAGGAGAGAGAGTTTCATCTAAACTGCCGTTTAAGAAGTAGGGTCTCTGAAGAACAAGAGAGAAAGAAGGGATACTATTGTTTATGAAGGTAAGGAAGATAAAATAACTGGCAAGGAAAAATTAAAGAGTACGGAAGTGAGAGTGTCACATTAGCTACTTCAGTCACCAGCAGCATAGAATTGTGATTGAATGTATCTCGGGCCTTGCTTACCAAGGGCCCAATGTGAGCCCCTCTAGGTCGCTGTGACAACAAGTGTTACCCTATTTGGCTAGCGAGATTACAAGCCTAACCTACTTACTATTTTTCGGTGGCAACATGCTTGATGACTTAACAAGGAAGTCATTTAAATGAAAACAAGTTGAACAATTTAGTCGTATACATGATCATTAATGTCCCATAACTACGAATAAACCAACAAACATTAAAGTGAATAACAAATTGCCTTTGAACGTTTTCTCTCAAATCGCCATATGTCACAGTAATTCTTTGTTATGTTTAATCGTGGATGAAATTCTAAGGTCAAAATGCAACGAGTATATAAATTGTTTTTAAAATAAAAGACTTTTTGTGTAACGCATATGTATATTGGTTATATTAGTGTTAAAACAACTCAGTGAGTTCTGTTAAGTTGAAAAGTTTTAGCTGGTTTGGAAGCTTATTTTATGCCAGCTAAATGCTCTACTGTAAGGAAACTGGGAGTAATACAATAAACCATTCTTTAAACTCGCGCATTTCAGACGTTAATTTTCTCCTGCGATCAGACGAATTAGAGATAGATCGCGAAATATTTGACAATGAAGTTACGAGAGAACATTAGTGTAATTGCATCCAAATTGCCTTGAAAAATATTCTTCAACATAGGTGAGCTCCTTAAATATCCTGCAGATGTTAAGGACAAAAGGCGCAAAATGCACCTCGAGCTCCGATATATCTTCACTTTCCAAGAAATACGTCTTCACATTTTACTTCCCTCCCCATAACTATATATCTTTATGTTCAAACAGTACATGTAATGCGAACATTAACTGATTTATGTAAAATTAAATAAGAATATTACCAAATAAATATTTGATGTGAATATTAATAAATTGGATGAAGCTAAAGGGTTGGGATTTTCATAAGTTGGTTAAATGTAATTCTAACTATATGGACAAAGAAAGACAAGAGCTGAAAATTTTGTATCGGCCATTAAGCCAACTAAATAACATTAAACAGGAATAATGAAGAGAGGCATTCGGATTTTAACGCTAATTATTTGATAATTTGCAGTATTTATTGCACTAAAATCAATTATTTGAGGATGGGGGTGAGAAAACATATTTTTAAATCAAAGCCAGCAATACTATTAAAGAAAACAAAATTTATAGCTCACTGGAATATCTTCTTTAATCGATTTACTTATCGTTGGCTTATCTGTTTGATACTGATATAGCCTTACAGCTTTTGGAATTATTATGAAACCAGAAATGTCGTGAAAAACGTAATAAGAAATGAAAATTCACTAGAAAGCAATTTTGATGTCAACCATTATATTCTTTCATAAAAGTGTCAATTCGCATTCGTCATTTCTAGGCAGTGTGTCATTAAGTTGTGTTCACTACATTAAAACAATCTAGGTATGACAACATCAAGGATTGTGTATAAGCAAAAGTGCTCATTTATTTGGTACGCATTCAATAAACTGATGAGAATACTTACCACTTCGGTAGTGTTCAAGCAATGTGACAGACTCCAATAAGTGAAAGTGAATGACATACCATCCTGTCATTATCAAGGAACACACTGCAAATCTTGTATGAACCCAAACTAACTATTGTTTGCTGATTTGTTCTGATAAACTACTCAGTTCATTCTTTATAGTGCCAGCTAAATAATTTAATATTTTCCTTATATGGAAAAGGCATTTTTTAACTGCGGAAGAACAGATAAATATTGTTTAGCTATCAGTTAGGAGATTTAATATAAACAGCTTAAGTCTAATTACACAGCACAAACCTTTTTCAGAGTATAACCGTGCGAATGTGGAGTAGAATTTGCAGTGTTTATTTTTCAAACAAATTGGCGTTATCCTAGGATCTTCTGAGAACCGTTCTAGCTAGACCCCAAGATTAGTTTCCCACATCCCAGGGTCTAACCAAGGGTTTGTAGAATTTGTTTATGAAAAACAAAATGATGCAATGGATGAGAATAAAAACAAACGAACTACCTCAAACATTTTCCCTCTGCACCTTAAAGCAAATTCGGACATGTATTTATTTCAAATCAATAAAAAATCTATGAGATCTTTCAATTCTATGAAGTGAGATGAGTGAAGGAGGAGAAATATCGTATCAGGTGATATCAAACCTTATATTTTATCTCATTTTGAATATACATTCAAATTTTTTTGTGAACTGAGGTTTGTATATGAATTGATTCCGTAAAAGTGGTGATCGTCTTAGTTCTTGCGACCCGTCTAGATCTGGAATTATTTAATGGAAGATAATAGTAATGATTTTGACGGAGACGATATGTTCTACCTTCTCGCTCATTATATGCACAAAGGAGCCTAAAAATGAATAAAGATAACTGTCAGTAAATAATTGTAAATATATGCTCATTAAAGTTGATGCATCATCACAAATAATATGAACAATGAAAGGTCCCTCATGTTTACTGTGGTCATTGTAATTGATAAAACTGTGTACTCTTACCTAGAAACTCTGCTGTTAATATCAAATTCACTAAACCTTAAAATATAGTCTCCCTCTTTCTTATACTAATAGGCGTGTCTTTCAACTTTTTGTACACTTGGACCAATAGTGTAGCGTTTGTGGGATATAAGTCTTGTTATCAAGGCTTTGTCATTATCAGCTTAACACTGTTGACAATGAGGTGACACTTATCGTTAATTGTAACAGAATTATTATTGATTACTAAGATGACCAGGAGTGGAGAATTCAGTCTTCTAGTGCTTTATTGACAAAGAAGAGTTTTACAAACAATCAAGGAATGATACTGATTGTCAATGATTTGTAGTGAACAGGTAGAATTGGTGATAGATAGCCGGTCTCTTGAGTGCTGACTTTGGACATTGTCCGTACCAACCATATTCCCAAAAGTTCGACGAGTCAACTACGGATAACACCTTCTAAGCCCAAGTTGGAAACAAATTCCTAAGCCCATGAGAGAAGTATTTATAGCACTTGAACTGGACAGTGGGAAGGTGTCCTGGGGCGACTCTTCCCTCCTGTTGATCAGTGTGATCGGCCAAAAAATTATTAAACCATCATGCATATTCCACCTTCAAGGTTGCACACAAATAAACTTAACGCGAACCCGGAAAATCTTAGCGTATTTTCTTTCATCTGATGTAAGTTGTGAATAAGACAAAATTCCGAAAGCCCGTGGCAGATTCTTCTAACTCTTTCCTTAAAATAAATTTTTTAGTCATGCGGTCACTTAACAAGTAGCATTATTTAAATTAACTTAATAAAGAAAAAAATGTTTTTAGTATTAAAGTTGTATAGCATATAAAATAACAATAACAGATATAAATACTCACCATGGAGTTCTTTGATATCAAAGTATTAGAAATTTAACTCATTTGGTATCAGCAATATTAGTAGGGCCTATTTTTTAGAGAAATGCCACATTAAAATATTTATTAACTTTAATTGCATTCTTATATTTAAGGATTTTCTGGCTTAAGTCATTAATATGGCACTGGTGACTAAACTCAATTTTTCTATTAAACACTTTAACCCCCAGCCGACCAAATTGTCAAACTGTTTAAAGAACTCGGGTGAACGTCACACTCTTTTCATCATAAATGAACAAATTAATACTTTGAGTTTTATCGTGCATTTACTTTGGAAATCTTTTTCAGTGCAATAACATACATATAGCATATGGCAAACAATGAATGTACCTATCTTTTGAGGCATTATTGGTCTACCAGCGTTCCAGCTAATTAGAAATCGTAGAGTGCAGACTTCTGATTTGAAACCTTTTTAATAGTAACACTTGTTTGCCTTCAGCCAAACTCTGTTGGCAGATTCATTAAAATATGCTTTTTAAGTAGTTGTACCGCTATTTATGATGAATCAAACTGCAATAGCTTAAAACTCGTTCAAATTTCTATTGGACAGGTACTGTTAATAATATAACGTTACTAGGTCAATGTTGCTACAATATTACTAAATATTTAATGGCATGCAAACCCTCTGTACTATAGTTACTCTGACGCAGTAGCTTTCTCAGTTGTCAATGATCTAAATAGATTTAATTCAATTTTCATAAACGAAATTCGTACATAGGGTACCGAATTTCTATCACATTTCTTCCAGATTTGCATAATCTTCTGTATTCCATATTACGCGACTACTAAGAGACTAATCAAGACCTCTAGCCAAGATATATAAAGTTTTTTACTTATATTGTAAAGTAAAGAAAGGCCTTAATAGGATTAAATATCCTTTGTCTTTTAAGCGGCTTGCCCAGATTACGCTACTGACCACACACCGATGTTTTAATAATAATTTGGTATAATTTTATTCTAATTTTTTGTAGGAATTAGAAGAAGAACGTAGTCTTACAGTCCACCTTTTTCTCATATTGATCTAACTATAACTTTTTATTACTATATCATGGGCAACAAATAAGTAAATTTTACAAGCAGCACTAATATTAAATCTTGCTCTAATTTGTTTGCAATACCTATATGATTAAGTCACAAATTTCCAAATATACATGTCTTTTCTACCCGACTATTAGTATATTCAGACGTCTTGAGGAAACGCCCATCCATATGCTACTCGCTCCGTCTCTCTTCATAAAATGGCAAAATCGCAGCTGCTATCTGTCTAACTTCCTCTATGTCTCTATGGTGGTTGTTGTTTTATTGCAATAAGAGTAATGATGATCGTGTAGGTGTTTTCAGCAATGCACATCTGATTTGATCTGATCAAAACTAGGTATGGTTAATTAATAACCGCACATATACATACGTGTGGATATAAAAGAATATTAAGACTGAGATACTAAACACACTATTGCTATCTTTTTGATCTTTTTATTCATTTAGGATATTAATTTGCTTCTAGTAATTAAAATTTTTATTTTTAAATGAAGTAACTTTTGAATTTGTTTGAATCAGTGCCTCGCTGATATCACTGAATTACTTTGTTCTCATTTTCAGATGAATCTATTTTATTCTTATTCCCGATGACAATGAGAACACTTTTACAGGTAATAATTATGGAATAGCATCTGAAATAGTAAATAGTTTAGTATGGGTGGAAACAGAGAAGAGGAGGTCGATTAGGTGGGTGAAATGAGATCAGGATATTAAGAGTCATACTTTATTTTAATTCTAAAGCAATGGGTTGTTCATTATCTCATGGGAGATCTATTCGTGCTTTAACACACAATGTTCCATAGCACAATCTTTAAAAATTAAACTCCATATTTCTGGATGATTTCATATCCGCAATATTCTGAACTTATTGACCACTTGATTCAACTGCCATAAGTAGGCAGATAAGACTGACCAAACCTTCCTTTTCATGGTCTATTTTCGTAAATTTTTCTCTGCTTCTTTCGGTTAGGCTCTTTAAGACACATTATAATTGAGCGCTTTATCTGATGTAATATTATCCTGTTATACTTCGATATGCAACATTTTGTGAATAAAAATCCACATTTAAAGCGTATCACAATAGCAATTCACTTTTCCTGAGTCTGGAGATGACTAAATCGCCATTATATAGCCAATAATTTACCAGATTCAAGGTATCCAAAATACGGAGATGAGAAACTGCCTATATAAAGAAATGAGGTTTTAACAGACAGTTCATCAACAGAAGAAAGACCATCTAGAATATTATCTATATTATAATCAGAAAAGAGAGTATAAAGCCACCACAAATATAATGAGTGACACTTCGATAACTCAACTCAACCTCCCTGAATAAGTTTGAGAAATCGCCCTATAAGTCGTTCATAGATTGTTATACGTTCGATCTATTTCAAAGTTTATATCCCCACATCCTGGGTATTCTACTGTGTTAAAGGTACTTAATAAATATCTCTCAGTTTCTGTCTTAATCTTGCTATTCAGTCCCTTATTTTGACCCTTATTTTCTTATACTTCCATTATCTCCTGTATTCATATCTTCTAGGCAACAACTGGATCACAAAAGTACAATGCATATTTATTTGCTTTCATCCCCTGCCCTCACTTCGCAACTTTTAAAATTGCGAATACCCTGTATGCCTTTGAAAGACACTTGCACCTACATTCGGTTTAGTTAGCTGACATTTAAACGCGTAAAATTCGTTTGCCATAGTCCATCATTGGTCCAATGCAGTCCATCTAATAAGACTTATTTCTAATTACATTAAAACCTAAAACCTCAGCCATTTGATTACTATCACTTTTGATATTGTAAATACATAATTAAAATAGGAAACATTGTATGCGTACTACTGCTCTGTCTTTATTTGGTAGATTAGGAAGACTGACATTTCAGGAGATTTGTAAAGATCCAAAAAATTTAAAGAGAAAGTAGTAAATTTATTGAGGAAGCAACTGTCGTTAAAGGCTTCTTCAAGTTTGGTTGGTTCTTCACACACCGATGCATACTAATCGAGACGTATTTGACCTATCGTTTTACAGTTACGACCACATAATATTTTTTCACGAAGTCTTGCATTCGACAGTATTTAAAAAGCCTTGTCTGTATTTCTATAAATAAATTCCGTCGAATTCTTTAAAAATTATTATGAATTATTAAAAATCTGAAATAAACTAGTTTACCTTGCAGAAGAACAGGCTCCGATTATGTAATTTGCCTTTATCATTATCAGTGACAATGGGGAAAATGTTTACAATTATCGATTAAAGAATAGCATCTGTAAATGGATTCAGAAAAAATCTCCAGCAGGATATAAAAAGGAGATTGAGAAGGGACGTAAATTGAATTCAAAAGTGGCAGTTTATTTGAAATCCGTAAGAGTTACAATGTACACTTTCACACAAGAAGTAAGTATGAGGTACAATAAACTGTGCAATATTTGGAAGCCTCAAAGCTCCATTTTTCATATTTTGATCCATAGGCTTCTCAGTAAGTTCATTCCCGCTACATTTAGAGCTAATTAATGGAGTGTTGGCTTTTGCCACCTTAATTAATTTTTATCGTTTTACTGTCATTAATGTGTTGATGAGACTAGGAAAGGCTTTTTAAGCATAGTGGTTCTTAATGGAGATTAAACTTCTTAATAGTATTTGCCAAAATATCGAAGCATGACTGACAGTGTTTTTCTTTATTTTAAAGCAAACGGAACCATTAGAACGATGGAGTTAGATTATAACTGAAAATAGCTTAGATTCGCATTTTAATTTAAATTGATCATGCTTTAAATATATACACATATCCAAATATAAAATCTATTTGTTAATGTCACTCAGATTTCGTCGGGAGGAGTGCAGGAGACATGTACTTCTCACAAGATATCCACATTCACTGAACTTATTATATACAACAATAAAAAACCTAAAGAACACTGCAGATCTACCCATTTTGTCCCACTATTTTATTAAATTACACAGTTTATTTGTGTTTCCATAGAAACGACCTACTTTCAAATTCTGATTTAGTAAGAGGACCTTAGAATAAAATAAGGTCACAACAAAAAGGCATATTTTAATTCCACAATGGGATTAAGATTGAAAAATAGCTCTTCCGTTGTCATATATTATGACCATGAATGGTATGATTTAAAACGCATGAGTTTTAACTGAACTAGCAGCTCATTCCTATTTGGGTATGGCTTAATAATTCATGGTAATAACTCAATGTAATTAATTGATTTAGCAAATAATATATTTCTGCTGTTAATTGGTTTATGTATTGCTGTCAATGTTTAAATCAACATAGATTATAAGATTCCATTTTTAATAAAGTGCGACTGAAGGTTATGAAATTGAAACAGAAAACATGCTATTGTTTTGGACAAAACGGAAAATTAAGGCCGTTGAATTAAAGAATCCCTGCTTGATTTAAAATCTAGAGACCAAGAAATATGAATATCTCTACTTATTTAAATATATTCAGTGATTAGAATTATAGAAAACTTCCTAAGCCATTAGAAGTGTTAACGGCACCCGTCTTGTGTTAGAATGGAGATATCCCAGAGCCGCTCTTACTAGAAATATTTCAACATTTATTTATTGTATCAGAATTAACCGAAACTCTTGTCACTGGATGTGCACGGATAGGCACTTATCTCGTAACCTTTAACGTTTCATATGTATATAATCATTGCACAACCAGAACATATACTTATAAATATTTTGATTTACTATTAGTAAACACCTTCACTCTGATGGTATGGTGGTCAAAGTTTACATAAATTGAGTTATAGGTCATGAGTTTGGTATTCATCAGTGCACTTTGTAAAAAGAGGGGAATGGCGAAATGCAAATTCAGGAGTAAAGAACCTTTAGAATGGTTGTTGCAAAATTCCCAGACCCACCAGTGTTGGAAAAATTCCATTTATTTGTCTTGGAAATTTTCAATCATGTTGATTAATAACGAACGGCAAATTAAGAAATATACACTGTATATAACCCGACCGTTCTTCCAATGGCATCAGATGCATGACAAATCGTTCTATTCGCCAACGTAGATATCCTAGTACTAGCTTTTATCAGATTACTTTAGAGAAAAGTGTGTTTACATAAGAGAAGTTTTAGAGAAAAGCACCATTGGTGAAAAAATTTTTTGAACCATTTACCTCGACACATTCCATTAATCTTAAACGCGTCCCTTTTCCCTTTTTTCCCCGTTTTCCCTTTCTATTTTCCCTTGCATAAAGTTATGTCGCCATTGAAGTTAACAAAAATAGTTTTCTGGTTACTTATTAAGATAAAACCATGACCTCAATGCAATGGTAATGATACTAAAACGCAATTGCTCAAATAAGTCTTGATGTTCAGGAAAACATAGTGATAGGAGTCAGAGAAAGCAAAGTCCATTGTTGTATTGTTTGTGTTTTGTGCAGGGATAATCAATTCTGACAGGTTGTCTCAAAGTCGGCATCAACCTTATCGATAAACGGACACATTTCGCGACAGAGAGAGAGACAGCTATTTAGGATTAAAATTGCTATCAGTCCAGAGATATTTCGATCTCTAGATATCAATAACATATAGATAACTTGTACTTCCATGTAATGCCCTTGATCAACAATCTGTCTTGGGTTAACTGCATTCTCTCTTAACCTTCGCTCTCCAGTCTGAGTCAACAGTAGTCTAGAGATATCTAGAAGATAGACGGATCTTGGCAGCAGAAACTAGACTTCTAGCAGTACTCATCACAGTAGAATCTTAATTTACAAAAGTGAGCAACTGAGCAGTTTCAATATATAAGCTATTTAATTAGTCAATAACGGATATACTATTGACATTGCACATCCATTTTGAAAATGTTCATTTATTTTAATTTATTTACATTTCCTTCTCTTAACTTCTCTTTGCTACTTCTCACAAGTATGCTTTATTAGTTGGGGAACACGTTTATGCGATAGTTACGAGATGGAATCCTTTCCGCACTGCTCAAATGATAGTAAGTCTATTTTTTGCCTTTATGATCCAGCTGTCCTTTGGTGTTGCGGAAGTGCGATAATCCAAGACGCCTTAATTATAAAACAGAGACTATGTATATGAATACATATTATATTATTGATGTATGATGGCTAAAGCACCGCCGGTCAATGAATTTAACTGTCAGGTTGCGCATTTCGGTAAGGAAGACGAGGCGAGTGAGAGATCACCTCGGGAATTGTATAAACTCTGCGGTTTCGGACGTTGTTTTACCGCGTCCTGCCATTTAGCAAATGCTTCACTGAAATCCAAACTTGTCAACTCAGTCGTTTAATTCATACCTTTAAGACGTGCTTTTCAATCGATTGGACTAAATAACTCTGCTAAACAAGCTCTTTGAAACAAGATAAGTTGCTATAATATTTGTTGATAAATTTCATGAGACTACTTTAAAATAAGGAGAATTTACCAAAATATGAATGCAAATATGGTATTTTCAAAGCACCAGATCAAAGTTTCTATGCAATATGTGATATAATTTTAGAGATTTCTTGATTAAAATTTTGTGCTTTTCAGCTGACTTGATCAAAATATTTTGTTTTAATAAGCTCTCCTGGAGTTTGCGTGCGTTCATTCTTAAGCGCGGCAATTTCATAAATTATTTGCATCCGAGGAGGAAACGCATCCTCCCCTTTTACAATATTAAGTTATTTGTTTCAAAAGAAAGCCTTTTTGTAATACTGCTTGCTTTTAGATTTTAGCGTCATATTTTTTCGATACCTCGACAAAATGCAAGTTTTTGAAGGTGTGTTTGCGTTTGGTTTGAAAATGTTTCTTTGATTTGATCGATCTCAGATGAAATAACTTTGCCAAAGGATTTAAGCTCTGTTTACCATAATTTTTAGTGTATAACTTATGTGCCTACAATGTATCCAGTAACTCCTTAGTCGAAATAATCGTAGTTAGATTAGAGAGAAGACGTCTGACTTGTGATAGCACGTCTACATTTACATATGTAACATTTCTTATCCAAACGTTGATCAACTGAAAATTATGAGGTCAAAGTTTACGTCAACACATCTATTGGAGTATCGTGTAACAATAAGAGCAGGATTACTTTTACAGAATGCAACATAATGTAAGCATATATTGGCCATCAGTGGATTATCTAAGTACAGGTCAGGATAGCTTCATTCTACCACAGTATCGACTACGAACTATCCAGCTTTTAAAATCGGATAGAGCTAGGCCGGTCAGTTGCTTCTATTTGCTTGTTTCTCATTTACACTTGTCTTCACCTATCTAATGAATCATAATCAGATTGCAGAACATATGGTTTGACTTGAATCCGAAATTAATCAAAATTTTTTCTCAGTTTCTACAATTTTGTACTCTAAATTGTCCAAGAAAATCTCTGACTCTACAGAGCCAAAATCTTCTTACCTTTTTTCCTTCCCAATTTATTGAAAATATATAATTTCTTTCATCAAATAATCAATTCAGGGAACCGGCTTTGAAAAACTGATTTATACCTTTCCATAATGCATTTATAAACGGAGAGATTGGAATTCGAACATTTTAATCTTGAAACCAATCATTTCTACATAAGTAGAATCGTGATGGTAAAACTTTTTTCAAAACCATTAAATATCTGAAATTAATTTTTTGTGATTGTGACCGATATGAATTATGTAGCCAGAAGAGTGCAGAAGTGTCATTTATGAAAATATCATGTATATTTACAAAATATTTTCTCTTTCGACTTCCTCCATTTCCAAACATGGATATCATTTTTATTGATTGTGCGGGTCCCTTTATGCACACTTGGATCGCCTGTGGTGGGATGCTGTTGCCAACATCTTATCGATATGGATCGCCGGATGTTTATTGATATCTGATATTTATCAAGTTGAAGCATAAGTTAAAAGATCTTTGAGTGATATCTGCACCCGATATTGGTTTTCTTTTTGTATTTTCATTATCTGTTGCTTTACAAATCAATTATCACTTGGCAGTCTCATCATTAGAGTCGCACAAAAACATTGATTTCTATTCATTTTTTGCTAAAATTTGGCTCGATTTTTAAGAGATAAATTTTTTCAAATATATTTAATAATTATTAGGATAATGAGCCTTAAATGTTACATTATCTACCATTATTATTTTATTTTTTTAACATTATTTTGACATTTACAGGGACCTATTCGCAACATATGTGGGTATATTTATCTCATGTCTTTATTTTGTCTCTTAAAGTAAACTAGACAACTTCATATGAACTAATTTATATCATCCCTTTCATAATAACTGCAATTTTACCGATGAATGTGTGAGACCAAAACAGAAACTGTAGCTCTGTGTAAAATTCTGCCCATAAGAATGCTTGGTGTAACTTGATTTTTGGAGAGGGATTCAATAAAAAAGTTTACCCTTAAGTTAGTCTCAAAAGTTCCATTACAACAGGTCTTGGAGTATTCTGAAATGCAACAAAACCTTTTTAACGCTGAAAACTCTTCAGTGTAATATTTTACACCTTCCTTCATAGATTCGCCCCGTTCATTCTTGTTTGAATGTTGTTATGACCCCATTTTCCACATACAGATTGGTTTCTGATCTTTCTGTAAACAAATCTATTTAATTTCCCTCCCATGGTTTCTGATTCTGTTAGGAAGCTGATCACATATTTTGGGTGCAACCGAGCGGAACTAAAGATTTCCATTCCTCGTGCATTGAACAATCGATTATTGGATTTCTAGGCTCCCAATTTGAAATGTTCGACCACCACCGAAGCAACTAGCCAGACCTTTAACACATATCCAATTCCACATACACACATTTATTTCCATATTAAAAACTACTATTGGAGAAACAAGTCTTTTCACTTCTTTTTGTTGGGATCTGAGTATATGTAAAATAATGACTTCATTTTTCTTAGAAATTAATTCATCTTAGAATTCAGTAGTATTTCAATTTCGTTTTGTTAGTATTGAAGGATATACAATTCAAACCTTATATAATTTAAGGAAATGGTCGTCCGTTTGGAAAAAATCATTTCCCATCCCAATGATAATTATGTTCAGTGTCATTCAATATTATCTACTATAATTTATAAGCTTTCGGTGCAAATTGTCATTTTGTATCTATCCATCAGCTTAATTTAATTTTGATTGATATAAGTAACTATATATTTTGGAATGCCCCTACTGAACATTAGCAATTCCCTCCAATTTATTTATTTCTCATGTTAAGGTTAAAAAGCTGAACAACTTTTAATAATGAAAAATATTCATACCCACAGGAAATGAAATTTATAAAGAGGGAGCATGCTTATACTTCAAGAGAGAATTGGAGAAAATATGAGAGTTAAATGACAATCTGAACTACTGTTTCAGTTGAAATTCTTCACACATATCCATTCTATTCATCATCTTCTTAAGGAAAATCAGAATGCCATATTTTTATTTGACTCTCCAGTCATCCTTTTTTTACGCAATTCTTATAGACTAGACAATGAAAAATACCAGGTGTCAGATCATCTTTAAGTTTGTGATTATCAATCCGTCTATGACCTCTCACATCATTTTCATTCGCAAAGAACCTATAACACCGAGGATCTACGTACACCTTTCAGTCATTGTTGATGTTTAGAAGTACAAGGAATAGAATTCTAAGTACAATTCATAATCCAAGTTTGGTCTTCTTTTTTGCCGCACACCTGCTGAACATCCGCTTGAAGTTGTTTTAACAAACAATTTATTTACGCAGATTTAAAGGCAAATGTTATTGGTAAAAGGGATTTTAATGGCATTTCTGAAAATATCTCATTCTCTCTCTGAATACCTGCTCTTAAATGCTATCTTTATTTTTGTGATCTTGCGACAAGGTTTCTTAGAGGAACTGTTTCTGCTTACAATTTTCACACTAATTTGTCTCCTGCTTTACAATCCTAACAACATTCTTTGAGTAATGTTCTGATAATCTGTTACCATTCACCTTACGATAGACTATTTTAGATAAACCGTGAATTCAAATATGATAAGTATGTAATTTCATAATTAACATTCGGATCAATGAGCAGAATTTATCGCATGATATCATACTGAGAGTTTATATGACTTCACATTCAAATATTGAGAGCGTAGGATTTAGTACACTTCTCCATCGCAATTATTAAGCTAATATTAATGCTTACTGTCACGCAATTGCCTACTTAATAAATTCTGTTTTAGCTAAACGCATTAGACGAATCATATGGAAGTCTTTAATTTGAGGTCGATAATCTGTATGATTTATTTCAAGACAAGCTCCACTGTTACACCTCACTAAAATAAGGATAACGTAGGAAGGCGGTGTAATAATGTTTTTCAAAAATTTTCGATTATCAGTCCGTTCGAATTTTGATATGTCATGAATTCATCAACGAAAATGCCTACAGTAAACCCTCAGTGACATTCTACTCAAAAGGTTCACCTAAATGGCACGATAATGATAAACCACTTTCTAGGAGCCCAATCTGATCTAACATGTGGATAGTAGGTGATTATGGCTGAATAATTATCTGTATTGTTTAATGCATAGTTTTACCATTTTTCTCCTACTGTTTCAATAATACAAGTGGCTTTATCTATTTCCATCTCCCAAACCGACCTTATAGTGTTTTAACATTTTGTGTTTAAATTTTATATAATAAAAATAGTTGCGGAAAGATCTGCCTCCTGTTTTAAGTAATTAGCAAATTGTTTTAAGGCTGTTGATGGACACACCTACCAACACCCATCAAAGATAGGGTTATAGAATCTTTTAACTTTCCTACTGACAAACACTTAATCTATTACTCCTCCTATGACCAGACTTATCCGTTATGTTTGAGTACCGATGGGTATAAGATAGATGAATTTTCACTTTGTTGAAGCGTATATTGACCGTTATTTCATCGACGTTGCTTTGGCTAGGTCATAAAAATTTAACTACGGATATTTTTAATAAAAATTACCTTTTCATTAATATTACTGGGATATTACTGAAATTTGCTATAATGGCACCTCCTCAGAACAGGTAAGAGACTCAAAAGATTTGCAACTCACATTAGCATAAATAGACAAGAGTAATTAGGACCGATTTTTAATCTGATAAGCCAGTAACATAGTCCCGAAGAGTCTGATAGAAAAGCAACAGTAATCGAATAACTTTGCACCCAAAAGTTTAATTCATTTAGCATGTTGTAAATTCTGTCTGGGGTGCTAAAAATATTCGAATTTTAAATTTAAGTGGGTGCAGTAAAGAACACATGAAAATGGTAACAATTTTAAGCTTTTACTTCGACAAATTTGGCATCTTTAATAAACAATTAATTAAGGAAAATTGGTTTGATGCAATTGTAAAATGATTTATTAAGTCGATAATGTTCACAAAGTTTCAGTAAGCTGGAAATCCCAAACACAATGAACAGAGCGGTCCAAGTTGTTTCCATTTTCGTCATGGGCATCTTGCACATTCCAAACCGATGAATCACTGAATTTTGTTCACTTATCGATGAATCAGCAGAGGCGAACAATTGGCGTCAGCACATTTCAGAACTAAAAATATTGAACAATAATCTTGCCAAGTTGGTGGAACAATATTATTTATTTTACGATCAAATATGTGTCACTTTAAGGGTAAAAGTAAAGAGTTTTATAGAAATAATGTTGCAAAGTTGCATTCCTATCACCTACTTAAAATTTGCCAGTTCAACAAACCCCTATTTCAAGAAAGCCTAATTCAGATTCTCTTTCCTTTTTGACTTTCCGATAGGTGATAAATTAAACATGATTTCTGATTTAAAACGGAACACGATAAAGTAATAAATTTCTAACTAAAATCCAGACACCAACAAGTTCAGCTAAATCCAAACAACCTTCAAAAATTAATTGAAATGATCAAAAATCAGGATAATCAGAAAACATTTCAGACAGACAGACTCCCAAGCAAATTATTTATGTAAAGTTTATATTTTAAAAGGTCGTCATTAAAATTAACCATTTTAACACAATAAAATGCATTGATTGGTGGTTAGGTTCAGCGGATTTAAATTGAAAATATATACATTTTATAAGAAAATGCAAAGTAACGGAAAATTAGATGAAATTATTTAAAAATTTGAGAGAAAACTGTAATTACAAAAACTGTTGGGTTTACTCTCGAAAATACGATAACCAGTAATTTTATACACACTTTAATAGATAATACATACATTAATTTGAAATTAATAACAAAGTTAATCTAAAAATTTGATTAAAATTTTAAAGCTGAGATGACCAATTGACCATAACCAATGGATTAGATTAATTATGCTCGATTTGGTTCTCAGATGTTTGAAAAATTAACTCACTTTGGTTAAATTAGTTTCTGCCGAAATGCTCTCCCTATTTGTTTTTTCGGAAAAGTATCTGAGCAGCTCTATATTACGGTTTATTAATTTTATCAATCAGTGTTTTCAATCATTTTCAGGTTAGTTATGATTAGTACTTGATTAATCGAAGCTCCGGGATTTTTTCCCCTGCATATATTAAGCTATACAACATATTTATTAGATAATATTATAAGAAATATTAGTAATAACTAGCCGTTTAAAAATCCTGCTTCGTTCTGATATTTTAAGCACTTAACACTTAGATGGAAAACTAAAAACAGATTATAGACCTGATGAATATTTATTTGTATTCAATTAAACATTATAAATTGTAAAATCCACCAATTCCGATATATATTTTGAAAAAAGGATATGATATTTTGAAAGCATTTGCTAAATTGTGAGGTACAAGTCAGGTTAAATTAGACTTAAAAGAGTGATAAACCTGCTCAAGTTAATGGAAACCAACAGAGTATTTCTTTTAAACATCAATCAATAAGTGGAAATGATACAGCATCCCCGAATTTTTAAAAGATTAAAAATTAAACGTTGTATTTGCAAACGGCTTAAGTGCATTTTTGAGGTAAAGGCATGCCCTATCGATAAATTATTAAACTGTACTTAATGAAACGTATGGAAAATATGCAGAAAACAATGTTTTTTTCTTAGATAACTACTTATAAATTAAATATTATTTTTTAGCAGGGCGCATATATTTAAAGGGAAGGAAGGGTGATTTGTTATATGAAATCAGAGATAATTTTATTATATTTTACTCCGTCAGGAGTAGGAATTTTCTTTTCAGTTTTGATACTTATGGGGACTATCTATCCTCACCTTTAATCGTTAAATATATGCATTCTTAAAAGTCTCACGAAAACGGATACGCACCAGTCTTGACATCATTAATAAGCATGGCCTTCTGAGAAAAAATAACAATTTTATTACCGTTGGCGTTTGTAGAAACTAACCATTCAGAAAATTGTATTTGAAATTATTGCAGTTTCTTACACTATTATTAAGGTGATCTTTTCTATGATATAATGAGATAAAGTTTATTTTTGCAAAAATTCGAATGCAACATCACAAAGTACCACTGTCTTAGCACTAATCTACTTGACGCTTATCGTTACAGTGAGTGAAATGGATATCGATATTCTTTGGTCAAATCTACGAATTTCCTGGCATTTTACTTAATGTTAGCCAAGACATTGCAAGTAGAAAAGTAATCTGGTATGTAATAAAGGGTTCAAATAGGAGTACATAATGGAAGAAAGACGTCAAGTCCTTCATTTTTTGTTTTGTGAAGGCAGTAAGACATCCTATTTTCAAATGAGATAAAAGTTAAATTATTGTATCCGAAAATTTTTCAACACTAACATTTTATGATTTGACTTCTTGGATTCTCCGTGAGATTTTGTTCACAATATTCAGAACCTGTTGACCATTTGATTTGATGGATTGTTTGTTAATACTTCTTTGATTAGTAAGTAACTTCTTATTGCCATGAGCTTGTAGATGGAACTGGCAAAGGTATTTTATATATAGCAGTGCTGAGGTGAGACTAATTTGAAATTGACTCATCTGTTAAAGTTTTGACCTGTTTCAAAATTAATAGTTAAAATCTAATAGCTTCATTTATTAATATTAATTTCTAATGATTAGATTCTATATTTATAACGCATTATTCTAACTCTTGTTTTATTATTTTCCCGATATAAAAAAATTGCATTTCTAATTTAAAATAAATCCTTGTACTGCAAATAGAAGAAAAATGTATGGTATTTTTTACGATATTTCAGATACTACAAAATATGGAACCATCGATATGACAAATTTGCAAATGGGACTCAAATTTAATTTATGAAATTTTCTTTCCCTTTCTTTAAATTGAAAAACATCCATTCTCGCTAGCGCAATGAATACTGGGTAGCCATTATAAAAATTCAAAATTAAAGATTTATTATTACTTCTAAAATATTTTTACAATCAATTTTTAGAAATATTTGCATAAACGAAAAGAAGCAATCTGTTTAAGTCACAGAATTCCTCATTTACGCTCAACGTGCTGAGAATTTGATAAGGTCACGTGTAAATTAAATTATTCAGTATATAATTAATTGCGCGTAAAAATGGAAATATGTTACAATGTATGCAAATCTAATTTTGTCTTTAGAGATAATTAGAGAAATCCAACTCTAATCCCCCTATGCCATTTATTAAAAATACAGGGAAGCAAACTTCTAAGATTAATGGATTATGCCAAAATGGCATTCAACATTTTTGTATAATTGCAAACCACTTGAACCTATCTCCAGCTACTCCTGCTAGAATTAACAGACATGACATATTTTCGGATCATATTGTTATTTATTTAATTACTGGAGCAATATTAATTTGCAAGATAATCTGCCCACTTTGTAGATAGACATCGACAAAATTTTGGACATTTTGTGTTGACAAGTGGGGTTATTCAAATATTAAATGAAATAGTCTATAATCTCTCATTAACTTAGTATTATTTTGGATTTATCCTTAGAATTGGTTTAAATTAAAAATTTAATATTAAAATATGATCTTAAAAAATTATCCGCTGATGAATGGAGGGACTTAATTACGTTTCAGTAAAATGTGGATTTTATATGTGGCGACAGTTAATAAAAGTCACAATAGGTAAACTCTAATGGACTCCGCTATATTTAAAAGCCTTTTGCCATTCTCATATGCTCGCTAACTGTAGGTAGACAAATAGTAACTAAATTGAATGGTCAACAAGATCTGAATATCGCGTTCATGAAAGCCTACAGATACGCTGGGCTTAAATTATTAAAATTAAGCGTTCTAGGTAGAGAATGTAAAAATGGTCAACTCGAAACTTTTTGTCTAACACTCAAACAGAAATAGTATATGCTTGTCAGAAACCAGTAAAGTGTAGAATTTTATTCAGTGCATTAATATAATTAATAATGAAAATATTCATTTATTTGAAAATATGGTAAGCATTATATTAGGTCAACAGGGAGGTCATATATCTAACACATCCAAACTGGAAGCATTGTAAAAAGAAGACAGAGGGGTTTATCCTCAACATTTGTTTACAATCTATTTCAAGCTTAGAAACACTAATCTATGTGAAATACCTGTCAAATCAGAATATTTCTTTTTATAATCGCTTTCCGTTACTTTCTAGGCCAATTCTGTTTCTGTGATAATAAACAGAATGCTATATTATAAAGTTAAATATCATTCAAATGCATACATCTCCCTCAAAAAGCTTACAAGTGCACAAAATGTTAAAAGTCTTTTGGTTTGGTTAGTAGGAATATATTCAGAAACCTCTCAGATGGGAATCTCTTATTCTACTACCTATGTTGCTGATTAGAAATAGCAAGTGTACTGCATATGTACCAGTGAGAATCAATCTCGTATCCGCTGGCTTACCACATGTGTATGTTAGTTATGGTATCACCGATTCTTTTCTCAGAGCCATCATTCTGACAGCTTTTTCTGATCCGTGATAGTTATATTTAATGCATTTAATCAAACGATTCTTCAGAAAAGACCTCTGATTTACTCGCCTTCTGATCAATAGAAGCTAATTTTAACAATTTTCCTATATGAAGAAAATAAGTTTTGATAAAAATAGAAGCCGAAATCTCAATTTCGCCGGAAAAATATGGAGACAAATTACAACATCCACTCCGTGTACATCAAAAAATCGGTGCATAGCAATCGAACCAGACAATGTAAATCGAAAACTATTTTTTTTGTCTTAAGATAGAATCTGCATTCTCTGTTCGCAAAGCCATGCTAATGTTAAACAATGACTTAGAAGGTATAACCATCTTAGTTAAGTTGAACCTATTAATTATTAGTCCCGTTTTGTAATTCCTTTATTGCCTTGTCTTGTTCTATTCAGTGGCACTCAAAATAAAGCCTTATTAAAAAAAGTTTCTTTATGAAATGTTATCCTCAAATTAATCCCTTCTTTTTTCGTCCCTCTCCATTTTACGCTTTTAAGATATTTATGAATTTTTTATTCGTATTCTTACTTCAATACATTTAGTTTTTAGTGAAATTGCCAGTTTGAATAAAGAATTCTTAATCAGATATTTGAGATATAATCATACTTCTATGGAAATCTAAATTGACCTTGCAATTATTGCAAGACTAACAACGGACCAATACGGTTCCAAAATGAAAGTGCCAAGCATTTTATTATATAAAAGCAATTGAAATTAGAAGGACTGAGATAATTATCTCGATTTCCATAGAGCAAATCCCCTACTCTTTCTCAAAACGATTCCTCCAAAACGATAAGTATATTTTATATTATTTTTATTAATAAACGGATATCTGGTAAAGGGAGGGAGGAGAACATAGATCAGAAGGAAGAGAGTGAAAAATAGGATTGCAAACGGAAAGAGCGTGAGAAACAAGCGTTTGCGCCGTCTGTTTTAACACGATGAAATTCCGCTACGTTACCACAAGACAGGCAATAATCAATAACCCATCGCTATATATTAGAGTCAATTACAGTGATTGCACTCATTTTACAAAAATGTTCGAACGAAAAAAAAATACTTTGTGTATTAATGGTTTAAATTAACATGTAGTTTGTGAAGAAAATGTCGAGAACCATTTAGAGGCCAATGCTTTAATCTATATAATGAAAGAATTGCTTCACTTTTCCCTCCTAATTTAAGAACCTGGCCACAATTTAACCTTTTTTATTATTTTTTGAGGCGGAAATTGCAGATTTTTTGATAAGCAACTTGTTTATTATTATCTTTCTATCCTACCATGGTGATCATTGATATGTAGTCGTCTAACAAAAGATCATCTAAATTTCCGTAAAACTTGTGTAAATTCAAATATTTCCATTCCACTACTGTACATAGTAGTAAGTTATAATTTTTAATGATATTTTGTCTTTATTCATTTTAAAAAACTAAATGGACGTGATTTTTTCAATCCTTTATACTCCCTGATAATATAAATGCTATAAAGCGTTCATCGATACCCTTCAATTCAATTATTCTTTTTTTAATGTTCAATGCCATCTGTGAGGGTAATAATGCAATAGAATTAGCTATTAAATCATATTATCTGCAAATGTCACTAACCACTAATGTCTGATAAATTATATAAGCGAATTAACATATGGAAAAGGATATTAGTTACCATATTGTTTTGGTAAAATAAATTAATTTAAAGAGATCGGATAGAGATTTGTGTTTGAATCTATTCTTATACCTAAGTTTAAAAAAATAGATTTTTGGATGATCAGGCATTCTTCTTATTAGAAGGCGGAAAAATCAATGAATGTGGAGTTCAAATAAAACTTCCCTATCAACTTCTACTCCTACTTCTCTTCCGTCCGCTTTTGAACTATTGTACTACTTTCCGTATTCGAATGCGTACCCATGATTAAATGGTGTAACTTATTTCCTTTGCCGTGGGCAGTAATAAAATAGCTGGGTTTTGACCAATACGTAACAAGAATATCAAAACCTTATTTTGAATCATTTCTGGCATACAATTTGTATAGTTAAACAAATAGCCAAATGGTAACAAAATCCCTTTTTAAATAAATATCAAACTATTCTACAATTCAATCGTACCAGTTGACATTTATTAAAATTAACAAACTCATTTCTCACATAAAATGAAATTCGCGTGCAATTTAGTCTAATAAATTCATTGAGTTCTTTAAAATAATTTGCAACATCCCCGCGTCACTTATTGACAAAAACGTCTAAATGTGTCCGGCAACAAGTTAGATGAAAGTGACCTGAATTGCCAGACAAGAGAAAAAATATTGAAACAAAATGGAGTTTTTTTGCGTCTGTGAAACGCTTTATATACTCAATTTATATTCCAATATTCACCCAAAGGTATTTTAATGAATATTATCCGAACTCAGTTAATAAGTCTAATTTAAATAACCTATCATCTGCTGTGTTTTACTTCATGAATTTATTAATTTCATTATTTCCAATTTATGATTTCTACTCGGCAATCAATAAGTTGATTTATTATCGATTGATTTTTAATTTTATTCATGCTTATATATTTAACTATCTATTATTATTAATAAAGTTCCCTATGAAAAACTTTATCCGGTGAGCTCAGTAATGTTTAAATCTTCTTTCCCACTCTCATCTACCTGCTCATGCCGCGAACGAAGCTTCGATCACCTCAACTGGTCAAAATAGTTTGAAAATCACTCACCAAAACTCAAACATAAATGTGACGATCAAATTTTGAAAATTGAGCTTTGGAATATGCGGATGGTTTAAAGTAAAATTAGAGAACTCAGTAATCAAAGGTATAAAATAATATTCTTGACATTCCGACTTTATTTACATACCTCTGTTCTATCTCTTACCGAAATATTTTTTAGCTGTCTTTTTAAAACGACCAATCTCACAATAAAATTCTAAAAGTTCCTTTTGCATTTTCATGCTCACCAAATATAAATTTAAGAATTATCTTTTGAGCAAACAAATTCCCAATATTAGGTTGCAGTTTGTTGAATAAATATGACAATTAACTTTAAATTAATCAATAAAATGGTAAAAATGTAAAGGATATAAATAACTTTTGTTAAAAGTAATGATCTCAATTTATAAGTCATTACGGATTATAAAAACATAAAAGCGCTAATTATAGGATATTGAACAAAACCTTCATTACATTTAAGGATCTTGCTCTCAAGTATCATTTTGTTATAATTTAAATCGTTTGTACTTTGTATTATTACTTATACAATATATATAGATCAAGAAACACAAATTAAAGTTAAAACGTCATAGGTATCCTCTAGTATTACTTGAATAAATTAATTTGAGAAACTCGCGTATTTTGCCTTTTACGAACTTGGTCCGACTGACGATACCGAGACTTTAGTTCAATAAAGACAGTAATGATAATTAGATAAAAGAAGACTCTTCAAAATAAGTACCATTTGTTTGAATTCCTGCTCCTAGCTGAGTGAATCAATGCCCGAATGAATGTGACATCTTGAATTAAGACTTTAGCTCGAGTTATACGAGGTAAATTAAGTGAACAATAGAAATTGTACATAAAGAACAAATGGTCAGCTAATCGGTTAGACTAAATGAGCACAGACGTAAGATTACAAATAAATAAAATAACACAAAATATGAAAACTAGATTACACAAGAAAAAATCTCTAAATTAATTAACATATAAATTATTTCCAGTAAATTTGCCGATACTAAAAATGATATTCCACAAGATTTGCTATTTAAATCTATATATTGAATCCATTCTGCTAGAGATGCGTTTGAAGTCGTAAGATTTTGTGCAAAAATAAGAATCAAATTGATGTAATAAATGTACTTCTATATGCGGTTAGTTTTCTGCTGTTTTTCAAACTTGTATATTTTGAAATTGAACAAGGGCCCACAAATGCTCCTTGAAAATTAATACCAAGCAGGTTAATGCCGATGATTCGCGTAGTCGCCAACCTCGTCAGCTCACTGTGGAAACATGTCAGGATGCAGATTAAAATGGAGAAATAGTAGTTACTGCTAAAACACTACACATACCCAGCTAAAAGACCATGCTGTTACGGTTATTTTAGCAGGATTGTCACCTCTCACATTTGTGTTCATTAATATACATCTTATATTATTCAGTCCTAGGACTATCAAATCGCATGTATTTTCCCGTGAGAAGCATGACAGCGTGACTTAATATGACTAGTTCATTTAAAAGTCAGGCAATTATTTCCCGCCGTTAAAGTGATCACGATATAATTTAGTGAGTGTTGGATCTCTTTGATCGTTCCGCCAGCATCTTCTATACTTATTAGAGAATATTTTAAATTAAGCCAAAGAAGCTACCGACTAAATAAATGTATAAAATTAACGTTGAAAATTCCTAAAAGTGATATTTTTCAGATATGTTCATTTATTTTAATTACACGTGTTTATATGAGGTCGTAACAGAAGTCCAATTTTTGAGCTGTGTGTTTAGGACACAATTACTTCAATTTAGCTTGCTAATGTTGTATGCTTATCTATGGTAATTAATAAAATTTTTTTTCTTTCAGATTGTGGAATAATTATTGTTATTAATAACTTTTCCAGCCCCAATATACACTCCAAATAAGGAGCATACCAGGCATATTTCACTGTTTGAATTTCATCAAGGAAGTACAGCAAGCTCAGCAGCAAAAACACTCAAAGACATTTCTGGAAATGATGTGAATGAAAAGATATGCAGAAGGTGCTTTTCTGCAGGATGACTTCAGTCTGAAAGACAAACCGAGAGCAGGATGCTCAAAAAAACTCAATTCTGAGCAATTGCAAGTTGCCATTGATGAAAATCCAACCTGCACCACTAGAGAACTGAACAAAACCGTTAATGCGAGCCGCCATATGACCACATATGGGGAAATGAAAAGACTTGGTTGGGAAATGGGCCTCTCCCCACACGATTTGTCGGAAATCAACAAGCAACAGCGTGTGACCTGTTATGTTTCACTGCGTTCTCGTGGAATTCCCGCAACTATTTTAGACCGATTCATAACCGACAGCGACGAGAAGTGGTGGATCCTTTACAACAATGTTAAGCACAAAAGACGGTGGCTAAGTATGGTTCAAAGCCAATTTCACAACCCAGACAATTCGTGACCGCATCCGAAAAATTTTTTTGTGTGTATGGTGGGATTTGTAGGGAACTGTTTATCATAAACTAATGGATGACAATCAAACAATAACATCTGAAGTTTACTGTCAGCAGGTAACTCGTTTAAAAATAGTTAACGGAAGGAAAAGGGCCTTCTTTGATCAATCGAAAAGGAGTGATTGCGCATCATGACAATCACTTCAAGAGCAACCAAAAATCTCGTTGAAGAATTTGGGTGAGAAGTCATGCACCATGCACCCATCATATTCTCCCGATATTGAAGCAACTGATTTTCATCTTTTCAGGAGCTTACGGAATCATTGAATGGGACAAGGACTTAATCCAAGAGAAGTGGTGGAAATGAATCTAGTTTCTTTTTTCAGGCCAAACTGGGTAAATTCTATGAAGGAGGAAACAGAAAGCTTATAGCAAGATGGGAAGGTGTACTTAATAAAAATGGTGACTATGTTGAACACCAAATAAGTGTATTTTTGATAAAATTTGCACTTTAATTCAAATTCAAAAGTGGACAGAACTTCTGTTACAAGATGATAACTAACAAAAAATTATGATTTCTGGCAATGGAAGATAGATTGCACTTAAGATATCTTAAATTAACCAAGGAGAATCCATAGTGAAAAAATATTACTTTTAGTATATCAATGTAGAAAATTCATGTCTGATAAGTTGCCTGAATAGGTTGATTTGTCATTGAAAAAGTGAAAAATGTAAAAGTTTGTATAATTACAGGAAGAGAGACCAGTTAGGCTAATTTAATCTAACATCCCTGACTCTTTTACCATGGCAATTTAACTCAAAGAACGGGAAATTATATAATTATCTAACTGAGGTGAAGTAGAAAGAATCAAATAGAAGATGATATTGAAGTCAGCTTATCAAAGTAATTGTATTTCTTTTCCTTTTTTACTCACATTGTGCGAATATCACAAAATGAGCCTGGGTCATTGCTTCAAGTATTAATGTTCCAAATATTAATTCCAATGCATTACCATATTACTTGAAAATATATTTTTTTATTGCAAAGATACTATCAGAATGGTTTTATTTAACACGATTAAGCATGTCGCTAGAGTCTGATCATCTTTTCAAATGCATGTTAACTTGTCCTTCAAATTTTATCATTACTGTTTCTGTACTTTACATAAGTATTTTTTTCAAAATTTTGTTATGCATTATCACAAAATATATCACTTTATGGGACAATTCTGCAACCATGCCGCCAAAAATACCACAATAAAATGATCTTACTTTATTGTCAACGTTGGGAAGTTAATAGCATTGCTCTGGATGCTGTTTGGCGAGCGGATTGGAGTGTGGACAGCAAATAGAGCAGCTTTTCATGAACCAACCGGCATGAACCGAAATGTGCTGCGTTAGATTGAGTGAGAGTGAGAAAGTGATAGGAAGAGTGCGTGTTCTAGCCAGGCATCTGCTATTGCTAAATTTAGATTTTCGTTAAAGCAGCTGACATTTTAAAAGGGAAATACTTTAGTATGCTTTGGAGCTCCAAATTTCCGGACTGGAGTAGCAACATTGTAGGCTACTGATGGTTAGCCGTTTATCGATTTAATTCAGCATAATTAACAATGTCCAGATTATAACAATTTTCACTTAGGTCGCGTATTAATTTCTTGTATCTACTCAACTCCTGTCTCCTGAAGTTTACTACTTTCTATCCAGTCATTTTTCAGTTTACTAGATGCAAATTTAATAGCTTCTTTGTAATTTTTCTAGCATAAATATTAAAAGCCAATTCTTTCATATTTGACGCGCAGAAGACCTCATGAGTTTAAAATTTGTTAGAAAGAAAATGAATTTGGTAATTATTTCACGACTACTGCTGTTTTATTATTTTAAATATTAGAAAATGCTATTGAGAACTATTGAGACCTGGCAATTAGACAAACAGTTCTTTACCACCCGACAATTCTGACTTCGATTTATCAATCCTCCTTATAATTTAAAATTTAAAGACACGAAATTTGAGCATAGGCGGAAAAGGTTAAGTTGAGCAAGGATTCTCAGATTTTGATGAAGTTACGACACTCATGATGTGAATCAGTCGTTTAAGCTGCTCACGAGTTCATCTCAATGGTCACAAATGTATCTTTAAATGTTCCCGTGTTGAATCTAGAGGAATTATTTTATATTCTCATATATGAATTTAACCTTCTGCTAGCGCATTTTTGAGGCTCACTAACCCCATTCTGAAAAAAAACATGTACGTCAATTTTATCATTTCTTATCTATTATGTGTCGATGAAAATTAAATAAATCAAGGGAGAAATCACTTAACGAGACTTTGTACTGTTAAGGAATATCAAATATTAAAGTGATTTTAGAATATTGATCGAATGCCGGAAACCCAAGTCGGTTAAATGACAGAGAGTTATCAATTTGAGAATCCTGAAATATTTGTGATGTCATTCATGGCATTGAATGGTGGAATATGTTAACGTAACTTTGCATACTAGTATGCAATCTGCATTTTCGAAAGTCAAATAACGTTATATTAATGCAATAAGCATGTCGTAAGGCTAACATTGGCAAATTTCATTAAAAGTACACTTGGTACCTCAACCTGTAATACGTGTCACGTCATTGCTTTTGCGAACACGGGGTTTGGAAAATACATCTGTCAAGGAGAAACTGAAAGTACGCAATTATATATTTTTTCCTTGACGATATTGACATTTATTTCACGCTCCCTTTCCTTTTATATTGAAAATAACTTTAAACTGGGAAATTATTTCTCCAAACTAATTAATAACCTGCACATTGCACAGTTTTTTTCTGAGATAACGGAATATCGTTCACCAAAGCTCTAACATCGTCAAGTTTGACTTCTCTTCTCCTTTCTGCTGTTATTTTTGTGAATATTTTGGGATTATTAGTTGGAATTCTATTACTGTATTTTAATTTTGTGTTAAAAAAGTATTTTGTCTGATTAATCAGATTTAGGAGCCGGAGCCAATAAAATATGAATTCACTAACATCAAACGGGAACATTTTTATAGTTGGTCATCATGACCAAATCAGTCTTTACATTTGGGCATTGTAACAGTTCATGGTACTGTATTTAAAACTTTGTCAATTTGATCATGTGCTTGTCGTTATTCTTCAAGCGTTATTTGTCTAGGCATCACTCTTACCTGCTGTGAGGTTACTTAATATCTCCATTTGTCATATATTGATTTAAGTCCATTTCCTTACATAAAATATTGTATCACTCCGTGAAAAACGGAAATTATTGGAACCCGCTAAATTTCAATATTGCAAACAATGCCGGCTATGCATCCCTATTTGTATTCAATGGTTGTGTGTAATTCGTGACCCGTGTTCTCTAGCGTTGTTTAGAAATGGAATTTTTCTTACGTTCTTGGGGAGAGTTCTGCTGAAGTTGAGAGAAAGTTCATATCTTAGCATTAAGCACAACCCTCTGGTTAGAAGGAGAGAGTGAATTGGGTAGGTCTTTACTGAAGTTCTCTAAATAGCAGTATGAAATGAGCCTATGAAAAGACTGCTAAAGAGTTATGGAGGGTATAAAATCTAATGTTGTCGGATAAACAGAAAGGTGGGGCATATTAATCAGTAATTGCAGGAATATGTAGCTAAAAATTAAATGGTCGAACATTGGAACAAATTAGCCTTAGAAATTTTTTTGAAGTAAAAATTGAAGTAAAACTAAAACAATGTTATTTGAACGAGGATCAACCATTTTGTTGGATAAAAGATGTTTTAAGATGGTCATACCCGTAAATTCACTAACTGCACACATATGGAGACTATCACACGGCAGAAAACAAACATACATTGTTAATATACGTTTATAAGCGTTTAAATCACTGCGCTTAAATCGATAGTAGGGCGTATAATTTTTTTCTTTTTAAAATACTTTCAGCATAATATTTATTAATCTAAATAGCGAAGTATTTTCGTTATAATTTTCTACAATGTCAATTATTTCCAATTACCAATATTATTACCGTCTATGGCAGTACAAAACAGTAAATTTTAATCATGGGGAAGTGTTTGATTAAGGGAAATAATAAATGAGTCCAATGAAGTGTGAGAAAATGATAAGGGTTATGAAGAATGAAGTTATAAATTCAGGATATTAAGTGTCTTACTTTGTTTGAATTATGGAACCGACTCCCAGATACATGAGTGAGATTACTTCGGCAATATTCAGGGCTTGATGACTGGTTGGTTTGGTTCCACTGTTGGATAAGTATATTACAGCCAAAATGAGTAAACAAAACTAGCAACAGTTTTTAGTAGTAATATTATAATTTAATTGTAATGCCAAAACTTCAAATGTTTCAGTTATCTTACAACAGAAAGTTTCTTTAAAATTTAAAATGATGACAGGAAAACCCAAATTTAGTTCTCAAAAGTTTCTAAAGCAAATTATCTTAATTCAGATAAAAACTCCAATATAATTGTTTAATTTTAATCATATCTATTTACAGAGTACTTTAGAACATCTGTAAGGTGCAACGGAGTTTTTTTAATCTCCCCCCATTGTAAATTATTTCAATGAAATTCAAAATAAATAATTTTTCTCCCTCCGTGTCTAGGCATTTTAAAGGACAAACGATATGCATGCATATAGTGAAAATTCCAATTAGGGAAAAAGTTCAATCGAAAGGCCGCTGCCTCTACAAATTGGAGAGATAAGGAGACGTGAAGACTTTATTATTGGATATTATTTCAAAATCTCCCGCTTAAGTAATTTTTTTCTTGCAGTAAACATTGGTATCCTGAAATTATAAGCAAATATAATAAGTTTTGAGAAAGGATGTCACAAAAATTACGTGATGGCTGATAAATGACGTGAAATCTTGTTATCTACACTCCGTATATGAATAAGATAAGGAACATTTGGGACAATTTCGGTCAAATTTTAAATTGAAAATGATGATCGTGGGCCAAAGTGAGGCAGTATTCTCCTAATTTCTGAAACTATCAGTTCTACTGCTCCTTAATGGCAGAGTTTTACTTCAGAAGGCAACGGCTTTGCAATTTAGCACATTTTAACAGAAATGCAAATCGTATAAAATTAAAAATAGCTTGATAGTTTGATTCTTTGAATAAAAATTACTCATTAAAGCTTACATTCGACAAAAAAATAAAAGATTTATTTATTCTAATTTGTTCCATACAAATTCTACGTACTCGACAGGTTTCTTTGAGCTTCCTCGAGAAGTAATAAATACCATTCAGCAATCCTAAAAGAATTAAATGGATAAACGGTAGGTGCTGTAAAGTATCCAGATTTCTTTTGAAATAGAACACTTCAGATTTCCTGATTTCAATAATATTGGTTGTCCCTTGATCCTATATTGGACTGTTTTTTCTATGGCCCATGTTAAGATGCTTTTTTGTGGTAATAAATTACAATTTCGCTTAAATTTGGGTGATATTTATAGAATTATTACTTATTATTAATAGCTATGCCAGCAAACATATAACGATTTATTAAACCTGGGAGATGGTAGACAATTTTCCCACGAAAATTGAAGTTGTTACTAAAATTTTGCTGGCATTCTTTAATAAATAAGAAAGAATACAATTATTCAACCATTCAGTAATTTTACTTACCATGATCTGTAGTTCAAAATTCTTTGCATATTAAGCAAAAAGTTTATCTCCATCAAATAATACTTAAATTAATTTTTAAAAATTAAATAATTTCCAAAACTCAAAGTAACGCGAACTTTTAGATTTGTATGTTACCATTATAAAACGTTTCTCCACATTATTCCTCGTTTTGTTTTTTTACTTCGAGAAAGTGTAGAAAATTCTAGAACGATCTCAGCCAGGCTGTCAGGCTTTATATCGATTTTTAAACTCAATTAAGAATAAATATATAATTCAACAAAGATAAATTGCTGTTTTTGTCGAAGAATTCAAATCATTTTTGCTTAATAGGAACAAATATGAAATTCAAATTTTGCCTCATTTTACAATAATCTTCAAATTTCGTTTACAAAAATATTGATTTGACACTATAGTGTTGTATCAGCTCTGTATGATATGCGCTACAGTAACTTTTGCATAGAAGGAAGGAAGAATCTGTTACTCAGACAATGGCTTCTCTAATCTATATAAAGTAGAGATGAATATAGATAGCTTAGATGTAAGGAATCGATTGGCTGCCAATTTAGCCAATAATACAGCAATGAGGCTTTCTCTGAGACTTCTTTCTCTAATACAAGCATGGGAGAAGTGCACTTGAAAAATCCAATGATGAATTCTGCCCAAAGCTACCCTATTCTGCTTCCAGTCACCTGACATCTTTAAATCCACCTTCTGAATACAAATTCTACTCTTTTTTAAAGTCAATCAACATTTTTTAACAGATTTATTAGAGTATATTTTACTGATTTTTAAAAAATGGGTTTGCTAACTTTTATGACAAAACCTCAACATTGGCAACAATACTACGTCTGTCGCCCATATTTCTTTGCGTCATTGTCTAAATGCAATATTTGTACGCTCTCACGTTTTATATTTTCACATTGAGATATCCAGACAAATATATTTCTCATTGAGGTTATTATTTTAAAGTGGAGGATTATGAAAGCATTTCTTAACATACATTTTATGCAAACACTAATTTTCCAATATGAAGGTTATCAATGAGGTATCATGCTATATCATTTGGCGTAGGTAAAGCCAATAACAAGTGAGTCAGGAGGGGGTTCTTTAAACGATTTATTTGCCATTTCTTAAAAAGCTGTAATCATTCACTACTGAAAAAGGGGAGAATATCTGTAATTGCACAACTTTATTATTAAGAAGGTTAATTTGCTTTTTTTTGTTTATCTCCTTAGCCAATAACTACAGGGATAATTGCTACAGTAGTAATCTCGTCTATCCAGGTGTAAGCGCAGACATCAAATAATCGATAATCCAGTGCACGATGAGTGAAGCTTATGATCTTCGCTTTATTACACTGAAAATGTTCATTTTTCCATTCTAATAAATGCCAGTTGCGTTTGATTTGTAGTCTTCTTGAAGAAATTGTTGCTCTTGTAAATTAAAGCTAATGTTGGAAGGCGGTTGGACAAAAATTATACAGGGTGTCTGTTTTTAAGCATGAAGCTTTTCATTTCGCTCATTTAAAAGACTAATTCTAGTTTTTAAGAAACCAAAGGGCAAAGAATTGGAATGACAAAGTTTTAATTATTAGTTGGTTCATTTAAGCATTTGAAGGATGAATCTCTAAGTATTTCCAGAATTACTCTTCATTCGCATTCTCTATGACAATACTTCGGTTTTTCGTCCACGAAGGCGCAATGACGTCTTTTATGCCCCTATGACGCAAAACCCCACCTGTCATGTCTAAACGCGCTTATCGATTCCCCCCTTCCTAGACCAGCCTCGTTTCACTTAAAAGTACATCAACGCTCATGTTCTCGCGCGGCCTTATCCAAGTGACTCCCACAAAACGGTCTTTGTTTTTCCACTCAAAACACTGTGTACGCATGTCAGTTAACGGCTCTTACGCTTTCCTCCCAGCTCCTTTGTCCCTCAGCCCTCTCCCCCCACCCTTTCTCTCTTAATCTGTTCAATCCTCGTTGTGGCTTGCTTAAATACATTTTGGTCTAATCAACTATTGATGTTCTGCTCCACAATTGTTGTTAGCTCTTACCCAGACAGCTACGAATTGGTGACTGTTGCTGCTGTTGTTAGTTCTTATCTTAACCCCAACACAGTTAAAACGTGGCTCGTTACAATGCTAAAACTTAAAAGGCTTCCTAGATTTCGTGATCATTATTACCAGAGTTAGGCAAAAATTTCACATCTTTTAATCGTGAAAAGTAAATGAAATTCATCAGGGGAAAGTCCAATAGATAAAAATGTGGAGGGCATCATTTAGATTGGAGAGCAACGTTAAGGTATCAAGAACTCCTATCTCATTTGATTTTTGGATTCGAAGTGAACGATATTTAACAAATGAATAGTTCACGTTTCCAAATTTCATGATTCGCGGCAAATGCTTATCTACGATTTTCACTGCTTATTTACTGGTTCTTTCAATCATGATGGTCGGTCGTAACACTTCAATACATTTTTCTTCCATTAATTGAGAAGGCTAAATGATATTACGTGTTATTCAGCGGTTTACAGTTTTGGCATAATAAAAATGAGGTAGCTAAAAGGTTAGATTATTTAATGATTAATCAATAGGATTTAAATAAGATTAAAATTCTATTCCCTGTCTAATAGGTGTTTTAATAGGTGCAATAGACGTAAAAATCCTTTAATCTTCAAACGTCATGCTTAAAAGAGAATTAAATCGTGTTCTTTAAATCAAACCCATTTTAAGTCTTTAAATCCACTTGAACTGATCAGGGGAAAAAGATAGACTACTCAGATTCTCCTGCTTAACAATTTTTCAAACCAAACACTTAACTAAGTTAAGGTTCTTTGAAATGGAGTACTGAGGAAAACAGGAATATATTTTTGGCAGTAGAAAAAAGCATAAATTAAACACAGTTCGCTTCGAAATTTTTACCATTGGAGGATAAAATATAATCTAATTTAATTAAAAAACGAATAGTAATAAAGTAATATATAAGTGATTGGATTAATAAATATACAATAAATACCAAATAAATAAACATTTTATGTGACACCAAAATAAAGCTGAGGTCAAGTATATTCATTGACTTATCATTTAATTTTCGATGTGTCAAATAGATAAAAATAATATGTAAACAAAAACCTGTCAATCAGCATTTCGCAACTTAAAACGGGTTTTGTAAAACGGAAGATATGTTTAGCATATCATTTTAAACATTATTTTATCAAGTTTTTTCAAAAATAGCTATATGGAGAAAAGTGGGCTAAATTTGAAATTTGATCTTGGTCGGTGATTGGCCTCCTTTGTTATTAAGACTTTTTCGACCTATTGGGCAGTCGGGGATTGGTATAAAATGCTTAAAAATTTAAATCAGCATAAAATGCGGACATTTCTTGAAAGATTTTCTACCTTCAGTAGTCTGTAATAACTGATTTCAAAAAAAACTACTCAGTTACGAACGTCTTTGCCTGTCACATCTATCCCCTCACTTCTGTAAGCTGCAAATGAATCAAGGCGGCATGACCAACCATTCAATTAAATCAACCTCCCAGTAAGCTCCGAATACTACGAAAGCAAAGTTGTTCGGTAACCCAGAGATCAAATCATGAAAACTAATTTCTAGAATATTGGGAATAGCAACATAAATTGTACATGTGATACAAAGGTGAAAATCTCAATCCTCCCAGATTTAACATTCGTTGGTGTTAAATAACAACCAACACTTTACAGCTAACAAATTACAACACCAATAACAGTCACTAATTCGTAGCTGTTTGAGCGACAGCTAACAGCAATCGCTGAGCAAAACACACGAAGAGTTGATTAGACCAAAATGTATTCAAGGAAGCCACAACGGGTTTGAAACGAGTGACAGAGAGAGAGATAGAGAGAGGAGCGTGCTAAGGAAGAGAGGAGATGAGCAGGAAGTTTAGGAGCCGACAACTGGTAGGCTTGGAAAACAAAGACAGTTTTATATGAGTCACTTGGCTAAGGACGTAAGGACACATGAACGTAGGTGTACCTTTTAGAAAGGGGGAAATCGATGGACACGTTTAGACATGGCAGATAGGGGTCATGCGTCATAGGACATAAAAGACGTCACTCCAGCTTCGTGGACGAAAAACAGAAGCATTGTTATGGAGAATGTGAATAAAAAGTAATTCTGCAAGTGCATTGAGTGTGATCCTTCACACTAAACTAAGATCCTTAGCATTCTGACCTATTTGTATACATCCATTCGACCCCCTTATCACTTACCGCGCTATTTTACTATTATGTTTATTTGAGTCAAAATTTGTAAAAGCACTTTTATTTTACTATAACTAAAAATTAATAAATATTTAAATTATAATATTGATAAATTGCTGATTAATAATGGAAAATTATTGGGATGCTTTTCATTTCGATAGCCTACGGTTAGTACGGACTGATATTTGCATTTACTGAGTTCAATGAACTTTTTCATTATTTTTTTTTAAAAGTTGGCCGTCAAATACATGGATATTTATTTCAATAGATTCCCTAACTGAACTGTGTTATTCGTGGCATGGTATTTAATTGTAATTCTTTGGAACTGATCGATAAACAAAAGGAAAGTCAGAGTATTGCAGGCCGTGAACAAATTTCCCAATTTTCAAAATCATTTTATTAGCCAAAATGCTTTTTAGCTAACTTTCAAGCTGTGTGTTAGTAGTACTGGTAGTAGTAGAATTTTTACTAAGTTTCAACATGAAAAATTAAATTTTAGGAACGTGATTATAAAATGACTACTAATCATCTTTGCCATTATTAAACCTAGAAATCTTCTATATTATGGTGCGGTGTACGCTTATACATCTAGAATTTCTCAAACCCAATAGATAACAGGGAATTATGAAAAAGACAGTTCATTATGAAAACAATCCAACCCCTTATACATATGGAGATATATGGAGGATGATTTACTGCCTAGTTAGCCATTCTCCAACATGGCAAATTAATTATCGAGAAACCAGCGCCAGAGGAACTAAGGCTGCAAATTCAATCCAGACGGATAATGCACATTTTATTTGACTTCCCACAAAAGTATGTAACACATTATTTAGATATTTTAATTATTGGTAATACACAAACATAGGAAAAGTATCTATTCTTCTCCCATTTGTGAAAATTTGTTCAATGTTAAACATTTTGAATAACTGAATAATTTTTTCGATAGGATTTTGCAGCTGCTACAACGGGCCTTTCCAATCACTCTTTTTTGAGTTAAAAAGTGGAATCCAGAAAAGAAAGTGCAGCAGTGATTCTTTTACCGAAATGCAATTCAATCCGAAAACCATGTTTTGACTTAGGCAGTCTGTAAAATTTTTGGGAAAATATTGGTCAAATTTAAATGTCTGCATTCTCATCTAAATTTTAGGCCGAAATTATCTCAGCATTTGGTCACCAGAGAAGTATGGTCACTTGACTGTCTTCTGTATTTTAAACATTTAGCGTCATACAAAGTCTATCCAATGTTTGGTATATAAAGTATAAATTGAAATTAACCACTAATAATGGCATAAAAAAGAGAATACTTAATTGAATAGATTTAAATTCAAAAGAAATGAAGTATTCGCAACAAACTTATTAACTTTCAAATCGTTATAATGGCGTTTGATAAAAAAGAGGAGCAACTATCTCTTAAGTGCTGCAGTAAAGCTGTCCATTTGAAGACGCATTAGCTGAGTCATTACAAATTCTCTTAAGTAATTTAGAAGTAAGGGTTAAATAAAAACTACCTCAGCTGTGAGTCCTATGAAACATCTAACAACGGCTTTCAGAATGAACCTTCTTTTGAGTCGCCAGATTACAAGAACAACCAGAAGTAATGTAAAACATGACCGTGGTTGACATTAACGTAAACGTTGGGCAAAACAAGCAATTGTAACTGAGCTGAGCAGCCTAGCAAAGTCGGCTCCACTTTTATTGGATATGAAACCCGATCCCAGAGGATTTCACCCAATATAAAATTGCTGATAGCACGTAAGGTACTATTGAAAAACAAAATTCTTACATAAGTGAAAGCAGCATTTTACTACAAATAAGAGGAATTCTAATACTCAATTTATAGACATTTAAAAAGTCTTTATTAAAATAGTTGATTATTTATCACTACTCAATGTCTATGCCAAACTCGATATGTTAAGATCAGTAATTCATCTTTAATAAATAGATTTATCTTTTATTAATGATCTTAGTAAATCTCCAAAATAATTCAAGGAGAAGTAGACAAATTAGATAAACAACAACCATTTTACTTCAAAAAACTTTGCTACTTAAAATATGCAAGTAACATTGTTTATGGCTTTCGTTATCAATCTAAAGTTGAGAGAGCGAATTGGAACTTTCGAAACAGCTTTGAATGCTGTGGACGAGGTAACAACTTATGTTATGATACACAGAAAACAGCTTCAGATATGATATTACCTACTTTAAATAATTCCTTGTCGTCCCCTCAAATCAAGACCAGGTTAATTTAGAATCCATTACTGTCATTGTCCTTTCACGATTTTATTAAATGTCTGATTATAGATAAAGCTCTCGTAAATACGACAAAATGACAACTTATTTTTCTAGTAGAAGGATAAGTAGCTTTATTATTCGCATTCGTCACGACAACATCTCGGTTTTTCCACCACGAAGTTGGAGTGACGTCATTTATGTCCCTATGACGATTTCCCCCTTTCTATAACTGCCTCGCCTCAAATAAAAAGCACATCTGCGGCCCTGTCCAAATGACTCATATAAAGCTATCTTTGTTTTCCACCCAGAACAACGCGCGCTTGTCAGCTATCGGCTGCAACGCCTCCTGTTCACCTTCTCTCTTCCTCAGCACGCTCCCCTCTCCATCTTTCTCTCCGTTACTAGTTTCAAACTCGTTGTGGCTTCCTTGAATACATATTTTGGCAACTGAGAGCTATAAAAATTCGCTTTCCTTCTGTTTCTTTTTGAATCCTAACAAACTAAGAGGAGATTTAACTTAGGTTAACTTGAGAGATTTTCCTTAGTAGTCCAAAGGCGAATATTCAAAGGGGAATCTGTTGAATAACCACTTTAAAAGTCATGACTCTGGAAGAGTGTAGTACACGAATAGTCTTCTCGAAGTTTTCTAGAAAGCCTTTAGTTTACTGTTATCAGACGCTCTTGTTGCTATTGGGAAAAGACAGTTTTTAAGTACAGACTCCATAAAATAAAAATGTCTACATCTTAGTAGATAATTTCGGAATCTTGGAAATGGCTCAGATTTCATTATCTATGAAAACAATGCTCTTAGTCCCCTGCTTCACAAACTATATATTTGCAAATGACCAAGTTTAAAAGATTGAATGGTGGTGCCACTCTCAACTACAGCGCCATTAGTTCGTATAGATTTAATCTTAAACTTTGTTATAAATTTTCTGCCAGGATTTCAACATTAGCGTCTTTACTGTTGTCCACTTCCAATATCACTCGACAGACATTGTTCTGAACAAACCTATAACCTATTAACATCCACCTTACGACAGGCAAGTAAAGATAAACCGTTCAAGAATTTTTCCCAATTATGTGATCATCTCTTTGAAGAAATGATAAGTTCAAATCTGATTGAAAAAATTTACATTTAAATTTGTTATTTTCATTATTATTGATGCCTCACAGTAGTTTAAATAAAACAAACCTGAATGAGCCTTATAGACAAAGTGTGATCAAGTGTGTTGCCGAGATCATTCTTCAAGAAAGCCAATATCTCCAAATATGTCCTTCTGTCAACTAACCGATGCAGCCACTCGGAAACCTTCGCAAATTTAGCATTTAAAATGGTCGTATGAAATAACAGATGAGATTCATCAGAAATAGCCATCTTATCCGTACAGTTTTTCGATGTAACTGCGGCCTTCGGGTGTTTGAAACAATTTTGAATGTAGTTGTACACAGTAATATATGATGATGCCGATGATATTATTAAAAAGCATAGATATAATGTGCTAGTGGTGTATAGGTACTATTGGTGCACATTCATTGAATGGAATTGGGAATAACATTGGTTAATAGTGGAAAAAGTGTAATGTCAGAATGTGATATTTTATCACTGGGGCTCCAGGTGCCCTTAATTCCTCTGTTTAATATCCCCTTACGAATTCTGGATATTGAGATTAGCAGACTGTAGTCTAGAATTCACAACGTGGAACGAGGAAAACTTCTTCTTAACAATTATTCTTTTTCCAAATAACAATAAAGGAAATAGACAGAGACTGTGTCCGAATAACTGTGTATTGAAAGGAACACAAAGAAGGATAAGTAAAAGAGAGAGCACCTCAATAGGTTTTTGTTGGACACCTAAGAATAAACTTTTGCTAAGCTTGAGTACCAAGCAGAGAAGAACCTTACATAAGGTAGGTAGGAGACTGACTTTTATAATGCTCAGCTGCCACTTTATAAGGCTATAATTGCTCAGGTCCCAGGAAGAAGGAAATTGATGATCTACTAATCAAAAAATGTCTCTTTTATTAGGAAAGTTAATTCGTTTACACAAAACGGGATAGGTGGTAGATGATTGGCTACTTAGCCTATAATCGCTTCCGTGATGGACTTACATATCCAGATGTGAGCTTAGAATTCCAATTACCGATAGTGCAATGCACAAGGAATGAAGAATTTTCCCCCGAAAATATTTGTATAGGCTATCTAACACTACCAAAATCAAAAATTGAATTAATTGACCAAGGTTACTAATAGGGACTCTCTAAATTTACCAAACGAACGCCAAAAATCGGGCTGCGTAGGGCTCCTAGTATGCTCTTACTCCTTTCTCTCCCACACAATTTATTTTTAGACACTTGTAATCCATCGCAGACTCTACTTATTTTTCTATTAAGCTTCTATTTTACTCGAACCTCTTACAAAATCAAAGGCATGCAAGGTGAATAAAAGATTGCATTAAAGGACAAGGAGGAGAAGGTGACCATTCGCTTTGTGTCCACCCAACTCTTCTAACAGACTTGGGGCTTTTAGGGGACATACTTTGTTATCAATCTAACGATATTGGGATCTCAAAATCAATAATATGAAGTTGACTTATTATAGTTAATCTTTGTTTAGATAATAAAGTGCCCTTGAGTAACTGCACATCTCTTTTTCTCTTTCTCCTAGTCCGAGTCAAATTTAGCCAAGTGGACAAATAAATAATAGACTATAAAGCTAAACTTCCTAGCATTTTAACAGATTATAAGAGCCTACTTCACAAAAAACATTTATATTAGGGAGAGGACGTAACCTTCTAACCAACATGCTGAAATTTTGCCTGGATAGCAAAGCAAGGCTCAATGAGAATAAGTTAGATTACAAGGCAAATTAATAACCTATCGAGGAAAAACCCTTGAACAGAACTGTGAAAGTCATTTTAGAAAAGTGAGGGTAGGTCCCAAAGACATTGCAGATTTTAACAATTATTTAACTCAAATGGGGATTGGCGTTTATTATCATTTTGGGTAGTTATTAAGGTTATTAGTTTAAGATTTTTCTACATTTATTCAAGACCCGAATACAGGAGGGAGGTTTCAACAAAAATTATCAAAGGATAATGCAGAGCACAAGGCACGTTGCTACTGAAGAATCGAATGTAGGCCCTAGCTGAACGGAAGGGAATTGTGTACACCAGCATACAAGTAATGTGTATTATGTTTTCTGCATGCCATAGGTATGTCTTAGGTCTGGCTCTAGTAGTGAGTAGAAAGCCAGAAAGTAGAAGTCTCCACAGTAAGGAATTAATTTTAAATATGAACAAAACCTTCAGCCGTATGGGAATTGCTCAATCGCATCTATTGAGATAACTGCACATATAAATAAACACCTAGGGACATATCAAGAAAACACATAGATATAGGGAGCCAGAGGAGGAATTGTTAAGCATTGGGATATTTCTGGTTAGGACTAGTCGGTTCAGGAGACGACATTATGGACATAGAGCGAAGACCAATGGGGAAGTCAGTATGCCAAGATATACTCACCTGCATGTTCTCTATCGAGTCAGGAGACTGTGGCAATTCTAACAAGATAGCCGCTTCTTGTCATCCTTTGTATAATCTAGTGCTTTCTGACCTCATACATCTCGTAGACCTTAGACCATTTCATATTAACTAACCAAATGTTCACTAATAAGGACTTACTTAAAATACCTAGAGCCATAGCTACAGCCTTTCCCAATTATACGAATAAATCTATCACAAGAGAGGAAGAAGAATATTCATAGCAGAAGAAAACATTTTGTGTGAAAATGGGAAAAATGGTTCATATACAGAACGGGAGTCACTGTCCTGTAAACACCGCTGATAGAACAAAAACATTAGCAGAAATTCTTTTATCCTGAATTTAGTCAACATGATAAGAAATGCACCAATCGAAAATTTCCTTGAATAAATCTTTCCAATAAATGCATGCTATTTAAAATAACCTTTGAAATTAGCTAATCTTCTAAGCTTAAGTAAATAAAAAGTGAAAAACTTTTGCTATTAACTCCTAATTGACTATAAATTAATAATGGAATATTTTTAAATGTTCACCTATATGCAAAGTAAAACGGAGCTTGATGCATGCAAATGGTGATATTTTCGGAATGTTAATATTATTGAAATTTTAATTTATCAGATGATATCGATTTAATTTACCTGATTGTATAGCAGTATGACTGATTTTTCTGAAATTGAGGAATTTCCAACTGTTCCCAAGATTTTTCGAACTGAATATAAATTTTGCTTCAATTCTACTCGAAATCAAGAGCATGGAACTAACTTTCTCCCAAAAGGAGATTTTATATTGCCTCCTACGCCTACTTCGCTAATTGCGGATGGTGAATTATATCAGAAATCAAGAATCCTGTCATCAGCCGTTCATAACGAAGATGATTATACTGCTGTTAGCGGTAATGAATCTTCATCAAAATCTACATCTCTTAGACGTGAAGAAATCTCAGATTCTCTTAAAGAATGGAACGACGAAGGAAATGTTCAAATAATGTCGGTTATATCGCAAAATATGTCTGAGGGTGTAGTCGATTCGATTCGCTTATCGGAAAATAACAGTTCTGACCCAATAATAGATAAGCAACTTGGTTCGGGCTGTCATATTGATGATGTAAGGGGAATTACGGATGAAAATAACATTTATTCCCATTCAAAAACAAATTTTCCCAGAATTCTTATAGTCAAACCTCGTAATAGATATCTTACAATACCCGGGCATCTCCCTAGGCATAAAAAATCCGTACATTTTCAGAGCAATTCCATTTATTCGGAAATAAATGCAAAGTTGTCTCAGGCCGTTCAAACAGGAGATGTTAGAGAGTATGAGCATATAAAGCTGTTTACTTTTTTGGACAGTGTCGAGTTTCTTGATGATGGAGACAATACTGAGGGTTTGGAAGCGAATATTTTTGATAAACTCAGTGAAGACACTATCTCTCTACATGAAAATGTTAGTAATCATTTGCTTTCAACTTGTATGAAGGCCAAAGTGCAGACCGACAACAAGGTAGATATAGCTGTATCTCCCATTGTCTTCTTGACTGAGAAGACAGCCAAAAACAGCCCTGATGTACATGGAGATAATTTATCAATTATTGGAACTACTAGTTATATTATTCATGGCAAAATTCCACTTGAAAAAACTTCTCCTCATACTGACTCAAAAAAAATCGAATCATATACGCAAGGCAGCACATTAGAACTGGTAGTCACAGAACCATCTCCTATTATTGAATGCAGTGTGGTGAAAAATGGAAATCTTGTTCATCCATTTGAGAAGGATACTCATCCTAAAGTTTATGAACGGCCAGATTACAATTACAATAAATGGAAACAGCCAGCGACCGTAGTTGAGCCCAAATCTATTCTCTATGCTACAGTCATGGCAAGTGAATCGGAAGGTTCTCAGATAATCAATCATAATAGAATGAATGTGGTTGTTGTAGACGACACGACTTCTACTCATCACTGCTTACCTCCCCAAAATGTATTGATACATCGTGGTTTTGATGATATTGGGTACCAAACAGGACAGTGGTACAACAAGAGAACTCGGATTTCGCACTCTTCTGTCACTTCTGTGCATGATCAAACTTTAAGTCGGCAGAATTCATGTCATCGATTATTAGTTTCTTCAGTATCTTCAGAACACCGACCATTTCAGAGCAGAAACTCCAGTTGCGTATCCACATTAACGAATTCTTGTACGTCACGTTTTTCGTGTGACTCAAGTTTGTCCCATTCTTGTCATACTTTAGATGATACTCAATCATCTGAGGAGGAATCGAGTGTATCTTTGCAGGAAATGAATCCGGTAGCACAGGAAATCCATTCAGTTAAGTTTATTCAAGCTACTCCAGAGAAGAAACCATTAACGCCAGTTCCTCATCTATCATCTGGCAGAGATTCACAACATCTTAGAGGAGAAATTGCTCAAAAGGCGTCTAAGTTTGAAGAGAGACCTATTGAGACGAGGGAGCTGGGCTGTTCTCCTGTCGAAAATCGCAAGCGGATAATACAGGAATGGCTTATCCACCGAATTTCTGCAAATGTTGCGGGACATTTTGGAACTAAGCTCACGCAAATGTTTCATGAAGAGGATTCCAATAATGTGGAAACTAAAAAAGATTTAAATTGTAAAAATATCGATGCAACTTGTTTGCGATTACGTATGAAAGATATCCAACCAAGAAGCCGAAGTACAATCGGAAAAAATGATGAGAAGATCAAACAACTGCGGACTAGTCAAGAATACAAACGATCATCTAACCTTATAACCAATAACGAACAATCAAGGAATGAAATTCAACCAATAGAGTTAATCGAAAACGTTGATTCCAATCACAATATCGATTTGAATAAGGGTTCCTTAAATAATCAAAGGATGAATAGACAGAAACAAATAATTATGAGGACTCAACAATGGCAATCTGTCCCAAGAATGCGACTCCGACCACGAACAAGTGCACCGAAAGTAAATTCAGAGAAAAATGAAGCCCAAAATTTGCACGAATTCGAAGAAGTGTTTGAAATAGATCCACATGACGATATTGTCAAAAGTCACCTAAATTCCCACGACAGGAGAATAAAATCCGTGAGTATGAAAACAGGGTGTTACCTCAATATGAAGGGTCCAGTTAAAGTTCCATCTTTGGATGGTACCCTAAAGCGAGATAAAGAAGTCTATGAATTAACGATCGGTGCACCGAACAAGGTGAAAGCCGATCGATGTGTAAACTTCTTACGAGAAACCTTCCCTCATACAGCATTTTTGAGGAAGCAGGCGCAAGTTCGTATTTTAAATAAATTTAATAGAATAAGTACATTCTAGTAATAATCAAATCAATTTCTTAACTTACAATGACTTGTCCTACTTTGTAAGAAATTGTAGTTACATAATGTTAATTAACCAATCACCTTTAAATAAAGTTGTCTTGGTAGATTTTTAAAGCAGCTAATATTACATGATTTACATACGCTTAAATTAAAGTACTTCGAATAATAGAGTCGTACAAGTATTTTCGTGAATTATGGCTTTAAAAGTAAATACAGTGAAAATACTCAGTAAATATTATTAGTAAGGATTGTTGATATATACGTTATGAAAGAAGGTAAAACTTTGTAGACAATTTGATGTTTGTAGCGGATGCTACACAAATGAGTCTTTTTGCAAATTCTCTTAGAAGTCCAACTACCTGATGACAGGTACAACTAGTCCCTAGCAGAGTCCTCTAGCATAAATGTTTCCCAAAATTAGCTAGGCCATATCCAAAGTAGCAAGACCAACGAATGTATCGAGTGGAGAGAGTTTATTGCAAACTGTTATAATTTGCTCCTCACTATAGGAAACCGCAACTGACTCTTAGATTCCCTAAGACCCTGCGCTAGTTACAAACACGACTCGACAACACCACAATACAAAACGACCCAAACCACTATATCAACATAAGACGTACATTTTCGTATCGATGGGTCGATTTATATAATGCACCATTTACAATCGTAATGCAAATAAATCCGTTCGAATCAAAGGTAATTAAAAGAAGCAAGAATTAGAAGGTGGAAAATAAAGAACTTTGCATATAAGAATTATTTTGGAAAAATACTATTTTTTTATATGTAACACGAACCTTGGCTCACTGCTAACATGCTCATTAGTCAAATATAATCGACGCTATGCTGTAGTAATATTGACCGATGATTAACCGGGAAGGCCTATGCACGTACAACGTGCTTGCTCTTTACTCAATCTGAAACACGACCGCACTTTCCAGAATGTTCAAGTACACTCATGATACCCTTGATTAGCCCTGGTAGCGTTGTTAATTACACATGCTCATATCAAATATACAAGTTGGGCACAGTAAAGCATGTCTCCCAATTGTGCGTTTGACGTAGGGAGAGGATGCAAATTTAAATGTCTCGGTCTTGAAATATAAAGATTAATTTGGATTCGGTGTATTTTTTTTCTTTATAGATTACTTGGATGGGGCAACAGTTAAGATAAACGATAGACCACATATTGCTTTTTAAGAACGAAGGACTATATGCATTTATGCATTTGGAATCACCCATTTTATAAATGAAATCCAAATAATTTAATAGCAGACAAAATTCGGAAAAAGATGCATTGGGAATTTTAGTAATTTAATCACTATGTGACAGCAGCAATCCTACTTCCATAGATACGTAATTGAAGGCTGACAAAAAAGATCATAGATACGGTTTTTATGTTTTAACTAGTGATAATCAATCCCCGCAGGTTGTCTCTAAGTAACATATCGCTTCTGACAGTTTGAAAATTGTTCCTGACTAAAACTGTTATCAGTTAGCGGTGTTTTGATATCCCAACGCCAACAACATGAAGATAACTTACATTCCCATGTAATGCCATTACTTGATTAAATTCATTGGGTTAACTGCATTCTGTCATAATCTTCTCCCTCTTGTCTGTGTCAGCTGTAGTCCAGCGATATCTAGTAGCAGATATATCATAGGAGCAGAACTAAATCCCCTATTGGTATTTTAGCATAGAAGAATCCTACTAAGATTAATTGCTATTAGGATCAAAACAGCTTATCTTTGCGCATCAGAAATAAATTTTCCAGTAAATTATAAATTTCAAACAATTAAGCGGTCCAAATAAGTACGAGAAATGAAGGTGGTAAGTTTGTGTGCATAGCTTAAAGAGTCTGAGTTACATAAGCTTTAGTTTAATTCAATATGCAGTGGAGTTGTGCCATCTGGGAACAAATTAGTTAGTAACATTATCTAAGCCTATATTGACAATAAGTTCAATGGAAAAAATATTATAATAAGTCCAACATGTGGTTTGGATCACTTTTATAAAATTATAGAAGTAATCGGACATAGTTCATTTAATCTTTTGAAAGTTATTTTAAACAGTTATTTTATTCAGTGATTTGTCTATTCCATGTCATTTCCGAGACGAAATTTATAATAATCAACATTGTGACATTTAGGGTAAAATATGTTCCAAATAGGCAAATAGAAGAGCCGGAAATAGGGTAAGCATTCATTATTTAAAAAAGTCCTGAAAGTATCCTGGTGGTCCGATTCCAATCATAGAATGTATTCAGTGCACCGGTTTTTTATCAGTAGAGACATTTGTGATAAATAAGAAGTTTAATAAGGCTATTTATAAATTTTGAAATTTCCTTCAACTTTCTGTTAGAAATTTTTTAATGTTTCGTCTGGCGAATTGGTAAAATTCAGAATATCAAATTTCAAACACACATGCAACTGCGCCAAATAAAAGTATATAATGTTTCGAAATACTAGCAATTAATTAATAATTACGTGATTGAAACCAAAAAACACTGATTTTAAGGTTAATAAATTAAAATGGATCGTTGATATACAAAACAAGTGTTTTGCCATATGTGAACAGTGTTGCGCTGTTTGATATTTTCAGTTAATCGATTGATGTATTGATTGTTTTTCTTTTATCATATTACAATGGGCGTTCCTAAATTTTATCGATGGATTAGTCAGCGTTATCCCTGCATTAATCAGATAATTAAAGAGAATGAGGTATGTCTGCAAATTTACATTATCTGTTATTACCAAATATCTGAGCGATTTTAGAGTTCATTTATGTAACCCTTTGTTATAATTGTGCTGCACTGAGGTTTTAGATACATCAGAAGTATTTGTGATTGTTTATTATTTGGTTTTAGGTTGTTCCAATAGATCATTTGTATCTTGACCTTAATGGTATCATCCACTCCTCATCCCATTGCGACGGATTGGCTTTTAATGTTTTTGATGAAGATAAGGTTTTTCAAACTATCGCCAATTACATTAGCCACATTATCAATCTCATAAAACCTCGAAAGACAATTTTCCTAGCTGTTGACGGTGTAGCACCCCGTGCCAAGATGACTCAACAGCGGGCTCGTCGTTTTGTGTACGGTTAATGTCCTTATGTCTTGTTTTAAGCTTTTAACTCAGTTGGACTCTTTTCCGTTTTAGTGGACCCAAAAAGGTTGCTGACGAAGTCAAAAAGCGCAAACAAAAAGGACAAAAAATAGATGAGATGTCACTTTTTGATTCCAACGTTATTTCTCCCGGTTAGTTTGCAATTCAAGTTGTTACATTTTCAAGTTGCAGCTTTTCATGTATTTGGGTTTAGTTTAATTATCAGTTCCTGTTTTAATTTAATTTCCTCTTCCTAGGTACGGAATTCATGGTGCGTCTTCATGAGTTCTTTAAGAGTTACATTGCTAACCAGATTACCAACGATTCTACTTGGCGACGAGTTGATATTATTTATTCTGGCCATGACGTAAGTTCCTTTTTTTATTTTTATTTCCTATAGTGCTTTACATGATTTTTTAAGAGTAAGCTTCGAAAATACTCTACGTTCTATTAGTATTCAAATTATTTGAAATCACGTTCGATAATGTATTTTCCTTATCGCACTAGTCAATCAATAAGTTTCGGTTACGGTTGTTGAAAATATGATATTTTCTAACAGATAAATAGCATGTTTTCTTATTCTGTGTAGCCTTGTGTGGATTTTTCTTAAATCAAAATTTAAAAAGCATATTATGACAAAAATTCCCCTTGCCTCGTCTTTTCAATCCACCCTTGACTTAATCAATTGTTTTCTGCTGAATTTTTGCAAATTATGGTGAAATGTTTCTCGAAATGTTAATTTTTTCATATAGGCCCCTGGAGAAGGCGAACAAAAAATTAGGGAATACATGTCGTATAAGCGGTCATTGTCTGATTACCTTCCTAATGAGCGACATTGTTTGTATGGTATGGATGCAGATTTGGTAAGTTCTGTTTTCACTTTTAAAAATGTGACCTCTGTAATAGAAAGATATTTTTTCTTTTCATATGTGTACTGTGTATACTTTTCATGTTAGTTGCATGATCATGTGATGGAGGACATTGGGATTTATGGTGTACCTATTTGAATGAGCTTGAGTCTAGTTGACTGCAACAGAAGTCGTATTAATGTAAGTGTGTATTGTCATGCATCATCTTTCAAGTCAGCGATCATAAGATCGGTGGAGTAGCAGAATGCAGGCTTCTCATAAGAGACTCCAAGGCCTCTTTCATCTACTCAAGTAAAGAGTTTTTAACGCGTCTGGAGATTTTCATAAAATTCAATAGGTATTGGGGTTTGATTTGGGTCATTAGAGTCTTTTCTGTTCAGATAGAAGTCAGAAGAGACGCTCAATGTAAATATTAGTGCGCCAGTGTTTGGCAGGGAGGGGGGAAGGGGAAGAGATAATTTTACGCTGTCAATAAACAAATGTTGGAGCAAACGATCAATATTTAGGATATCCGATGAATCATTAAATTCCATTATGCCTTTGAAAGTTTTGTTGTGTACTGAAGTATACCTGAGGTGGAACTATTTGTAATGTCACATGTAGTATTTTGAAGTATACCTGCCAAAACTTCACTGGTAATTGTATAGAAATATAGTGGTTCGATAACGAGGTGAATGGGTCATCATTTCCCATCATGGCCTGATGGGGAATAGCATGAAATGGACAAATTCGGGATAATTTGTGAAAATAAAATAAATGACTTAAATCACTATATCAATCAGTCCATATTAGGGTGTTTGCCCCTATTAGTTATTTAATCGTTAATTTGATCAAGGGGACATAGAATTAAATTACCTATTCTAGTTGTGACGAATCGCATCACATTCAAAGCTCAGAGACCCAATGTGTCATACTTATAAGATTGAAGAGCCTTTAGATCATTAAATAGAATCTGGATGAGAAGAATGAAATGCGATTGAGAGGTAAGTTGAATGAATAATCAGCCACAAGGCACCCATATTTACACACAGCAGAATATTGACGAACCAAAATGGGGTCGAGAATCGATGTTCACACATGGGCACACTAAGAATGATGCGATTCTGTTAATCTGTTGCGGAATCATGAATTCAAATATCATGTTAATGGCTGCAAATATGAAGAGTAAAATCAATTGTTGTAAGGTGTATTGTACCCCAGCAATGAAAAGTAATAAAGATAAGAATAATTTGAGAGAACAGTGTTTAGCATGTGAAATGTGGGCAGATGATCTGAATCATAAGAGAGCAGTGGTTAGCGAAAATCATTAAACTATGTCCTTGTGCCTCATTTCTACTTGTACTTTGCCAACTTCATTCAATTCCGCAGATTTTTTAGGTAAATTCAATTCGTTTCAGTTTCTTTGTGCCTCAGTTCTGTCAACTTTATGATTTCCTGCTAGTTTCATTCGTGTCAATCCAGTGAGGTGTGTTTAGTGATTTATTGCTGACCCAATCACGTTTAATTTTTTCCGTATAGGGTAATATCGATTTCATGTTCAGTATGATTGGGAGGAATATAATTACGGGTACATGATTTTCATGAAATGGAAGCAGGCTAAAGGGAAAATGAAAAGCCTCTGATGCGATCAGCTGATCGTCGACGTTTAATTAAGTAATAAACACATAAAGATCATTGAAGTTCATTCCAGACCGTTTTACTTTTAAACGTGTTGGATTTATGCTCAGAAATTGGGGTTGATCCAGCCAAGTAAATTCAGAGGTTAGGTCTTCATTCTTTCGCTCGGTTAATCTTCCACTAGTATGTTTCGTCCCTATACTTAGATGAAATAAGATTCATTGTGAATATTCACTGTCATAATATTTCTCTTTGGTCGATGGCCTTATAAATGTGAATTTTCATTCCAACGCTTCAATTCATAGCTATTTTTGTTGGAATGGATTTTTGACCTCTTCGTTTGACCCTTTCAATAATTGATTCGACCTTTCTCTCCTATTGTAGATTTTCCTTGGATTGGCTACCCACGAACCAAATCTCTGTATTCTTCGAGAAAATGTCTATACAGTCACGTAAGTTATTTAGCTTCATCTTGAAATCAGAAGCACAAAATAATTGCAGTTCATTTATTCCTTTCCTTCTGTCCTAACAGATCCCCAGTTCCCCAAGATATTCCCTTTTGTCTTGTCCATCTGTCCCTTTTACGTGAATATATTGGACTGGAGTTCAAGGATCTCAAGGTATTGAATGAAGTCTTATTGTATATGATCTAAATATGTATTTTCTTTCAGGGTGAAATATCCTTTCACTTTGATCTGGAGAGAATAATCGATGATTGGATATTTATGGGTTATCTCCTTGGCAATGACTTTGTTCCCAATCTTCCCAACATGCATATCCATGCAGAGTCCTTTATCTTCCTTTGGGATACCTATCATGTTGTTCTACCCAAATTAGATGGTTCGTGCTCTATATATTACTGAAGGTCTTTATAAGTAGACATAATGTTTGTTGATTTGTTGTGTTTTTCCTTTGTAGGTTATATCAATGAGTTTGGAAAGCTCAATTTGAGACGGTTCCATTTGTTTATTACAGAACTGGCATCAGTGAGCACATTATCATTAATATTTTACAATATTATTTTTTCGGTTAACATTATCAAGTGAACCTTTCATTGCGTTTTACTCTACTTGCTTAATTACCATTGAGGTTAGGTTTTTCATTCCTTTGGTTTAGACATAATAGACTTCTTTCTTGGCTCGTCTCAACTTTCTTTTCAGATTTTTGCTGATGTCGGGTATTGCTGGATATTTTAATTCGTATTTTTAGGCTTCTTAGCGTAATTCTTGACCTTTCTTTAGCGCTATGTGAGTGTACTATTCTGATATAGGATATTTCGTAGCACTCAAGGGATCTCCAAGTCTAATATCACGTCTGTTCCAGAAGGGATACAATAGTGTATTTATCGTATGTGCTTATTTTTTTTTACCATTTTCTTAGGCGTATAGAGTTCTTGATATAATTTTTCATTCAAAATTACCCCTCTTGAAATCCACTTTAAGAAATCTCTATTAACCTTAACGCCCATGTTCATTTAGGAAGGCATTTTCCACCACTCATCATTGATGAACGGATAACATCACGAAGTCTCCTTTGTAAGAAACTCGAATTCTGTACTCTCTTTTATTCGACACAACCTCCTTTTCATAAATATGTCTCTCTTTTGTCTTCTTACTATTGGTATATTCAAATTTCAAGTTATATTTCTTCTGAGACTTACCTTCAATATAAAAATGACATCGTGTCTGAGAGTAAAATATCCTTCATTCACCTATTCCCTTATTGGTTGGTATTTGCCAGTAGGATTGTCGCTCATTACACTAACTAGATGTGCGCCGGTGGATCGCGGCCTCTTTTTTACTCATATCATCTTCCTTACTCTCTTACATAGTTTGACACCCGTTGGTTTGCCGAGAGCCAAGCCGACCAGCGTTGGATGCACGGCAAACATGGGGCAAAGATGGCTCGAGAATTGCAATGTCTGGGCAAAAAAGAGGCCATCTCACCGTCTAATCCATCGCTCGAGCCACTTGACATCCAGCATAAAGCACCAATAGCAACCTCTGAACAGAAGGAAGAGTCGATTGTGGCTTTTTTCGGTGGTGATGATTCCGCTGTCATTCCACTTGACTCGGCTGAAAGTGTTGATGAAAAGCTGACTGCTCTAATGGCCAATGTCAATATGGATAGACCTATCCCGTCGGAGGTTGTATCACTTGAAGGTTAGTTGACTGGAAATGTGCATTGTCATATTATCTGATAGTAATGTTAACCATAACATAATCATACCCATAACCTCAGGATGGTTATCGATTAATCCTGTTTTTCGAGCGTGCACGCACTAGCATCTTTTACTTCTTTTTCCTACCTATTGCGCATCTTTCTCTTACTCGCATAAATTTTTTGATTGCTAACTACATGGTGGACATTTCCCCTTGTCCATTAGTATAACTCCCAAGTTTTATGTCCTGTGTACCTAACAGAGTGACAAAGAGAGTATGACTTGACAGTATCTATTCTGTCTTTACTTTAATGTTTTTTATGGTTTACATAACAAAGTAAATAAAAAATACTTCTTTCTGGGGACGGTGAGATAAGTATTATTGCAACTAAGTAATCATTAGAATCACGGGGAGGGGAATTGGGGTGAAAGTAAAAAGGAATGAGGCATTGGAATAGATTACGTGGAGACCAGACTGATGCATTTAAATAGCAAATACGTCACATCTTTAAACCACACTCCTCTCTCTTTGAAGTGGACGTACATTAGGGTTGAGTATATCTCAACTACTTGCTTTTCACAGGTTCATTCTTTGCCCGTGTTAGTTTACGTGCTGACAAGTGTTGCGGGGTTGCTAATTTACCTTACCTCCAATTCTCCTCAGTAGCAACGTTCTTGTCGTCTTACAGTATCTACATTACTGACTACATTGAGATCTCTCATTCTCTGAGTCTAGAGTTTCGCTTTTCATATGGGCATTGGAGCGTTATTATTTAAAACGTTTTGTCCTTTTCTTTAGAAATAGAGCCCAACTTATCCGACGAGGAAGATGTTGAAAGTGGTGACCTCTCGGCATCTACTTCAGCAGAAAACGAGCGGGAAGATTTAAGTGACCGAGAATGGTTTGATTCTTATCGTTCTCTCAACCCTCCCGTCTCACTTAACGTCACAGACTCCATGGACAGTGAGGAGGATGAAGACACCATTTCCTATCGTATGCATCGTCAAGATTACTACTACCAGAAGCTGAAAATCAATATTCGGGGCAACTCCAAACGTCCTGATGAGTCCTTTGTAGAGGCTGCTCTCCTGCCTATCTGTCGAGAGTACGTGAAAGCTCTCCAGTGGGTTCTGGATTACTATTTCAACTCGGTTGTAGATTGGAAACACTACTATCCCTATCACTACGCGCCCTTTGTCTCCGACCTGCCATTCTTCACTAAGAGATTCCTAAAGGATGGACCGGATTATGAGAAGCGAGATGATTGGGCGGGTTTTGAACTCAATACTAAACCCCTTCTACCCTTTGAACAGCAGATGTTCATTATGCCGACTGCAAGCTCTAAGATCCTGCCACAACCCTATCGGTGTCTGTTTGCAGAGGGAAGTCCTGTAGCAGAGTTCTTTCCCAATGAATTTCAGACAGATATTAACGGCAAATTGGCTGATTGGGAGGCTGTGGTGCTTATTCCCTTCATTGATGAGGTTAGTTTGCATGTCACTTATCTCATTTAAGTAGCACTAATGCTATGCTGTTTGATGAAGGTTTACTTATTTGATTTAATTTGTATTAGTAGGCTACTGTTTAATCTACTAAATTTATATCGCACACATATGTCCGATTATACCTCAGAGTCACAAGTGTCAAGGAACGCGATTGAGGCTTTCTAGTGCTAAACGAGATGTCCATAGTATTAATCTGCTAACTCGAGATAGTTAAAATCCATCTCAACTGACCCAAAATTATAAGTCAAGATTGACTGAATGCGTCAAGAAGGTAGACAATAGTGCACTTTTTAGTGTTTGTCACATAATGTGTGACATTGGGGTCTGACACATTACCAAATAGGGGGTGGTCACCCTTAATTTAATGAGTGAAATCGACTTTCTGTAAGTGTTGACGTTTATAAATTCGTTTCAGGGAGTGGTTTAAAAGCTTTACTTTGCAGTAATAAATTGTCACTATTAATCGACTATTGTTGTTCAATAAACCGGATTAGGACCTTCATACGACCTCAAGGATGATTTCTGTTCCATATAAGTCGCTTTACACGTTCGGAAGTTAAGTTAAATTGTTTTTACCTCCCCCCCCCCTTCCCCTCCTACTTGAGATGGTTGTTATGATAAAAGATCATTAGAAGGTGAGCATTGTCATTTGTTATAAAACCTAGTGACCTACTAAATATCTCTTATTTTCACAGGCAAAAATGCTGGCAGCAATGGCTCCCTTGACGCGATTCCTCTCTCCAGAAGACGCCAAACGTAATATCCACCGTGGCCACCAGCTCTTGATGGCGAAAAATAGAGAAAAGTTCAATTTCTCAGACAAACCTACCTTTGAAGATCTACTCACTGAAGAAGTCGACGGGGAGTTCTATCGATCGCATGTTCTCTCCGATCCTGAGCAATGTCTCAAGGTGTACTGTCAGTTGCCTAGACGTGTCCATCCTGCCTACCCCAGTCTCTACCGAATTCTTTTTACACCTACAATTGAACGTGTTGGTGTTACGGTAAGTGTGCTTGATGATTGGACTCAGAAATTCTATTTTCTTCATAGTGGGGTTTTCTGCATGGATTTCTTAAGTATATTTTTTAGTTTATCGGTCACTAGTGAGAGGGTGGTAACTTTCGCCGTTATTTTCCTTCCTAGATTCTTTAATATTCACCAAAAACAGAGTAGTAAAGATAGAGAACATGGGGACTTGGGGAATAAAGTGTATATGGGAAAGCAAATAGATGTTATAAGATGTATGAAAGATGGACCAAGAAGCATAAGGTATATGAAGGGTGAGTGGAGCCCACCGTCTTTCCATAACGGCCCCAATCCTCTAAAACATCTTGGGAGTTTGACTGAGTATATATATAGTTAATGATAAATCTTCTATGATAATCCACACTATACTTATATTCGTTTGCGTGCTGATATGCGTGCTTCTATATTGAACTGACGCATCTAGTGATTGAAAAGTTCGACTACAGTGTACTTTTATTACCACAGTTATCGATCCAGTGTCAGGGATTAAACTATTTGAATGTTCCACACTAGCGATTGGGAGCTTTCTTCCAAGATAATTTGAAATTCTTATTTAACTGAATTGGGGGAATTAAAGTTACATAATCTATGCTCAATCCTATTCGTTCCGTAATTTTTTCCAGGATTAGAATTAGATTGAGGAGCAAACAGTAAAATCGCCATCATTTCTGTCTCTAACCCTTGTTTCTCCCTCCCAAGTAATTTAATTAACACTTATTGGTTAACTCTATAATAAATATGTTTTCTCTTCTCGGATCTTCTTTTTTTAGACGTTTTCTTGTCCAAGTAAGGGTCAGAGTATTCTGCTCACGGTGAGCCATCCCCTAGGGAGGAGTAAAGATATTGGACCAGCTCCTCTTCGAGAAGTGGCTAAGACTTTCTTAGGCCACCCTGTCTATACCGGATGGCCGTACTCTCGTCTTGTACTTCCGGTCCTTGTATTGGATGAGAAAGAAATGTAAGTTCATTGGTATAACGTATTGAGAACTTCTCACAAAAACGCATTGGCAACACGTTTTAATTGATCTCATCTTAGTGTATTGTGACAACTTGCACATACAAACCCCATATCGAGACCAATAGATAATTGGGAAGGAGATAGTCCTTAGTGCTTATGACAATATTCGCAAATACTGAGATCAACAAGGTAGACCAGTAATCAAGAAAGAAGAATATCATAGTCTTATTAGTTCCCAGAATACCCGCGAATTTCCTGCATTCAATAACCATAGCACTAAGCACATATTTGCAAGTTACTCAAAGTTCTCCAAAATAACGACCCCGCAATTTAGCCCATTTTAATAAATACATAATATTTACTCCATTTTTCGTCTGAGAAGGAGATTCCAATGTAAGTGAATAAATGACGCAAGAGTATTGTAAGCATACTATTGCATTTAAATTTTGGACTTTTCCCTATTTGCTTAAACGGATATAGTTCACTGTGAAATACCTCACTGTTTAAGTGTTCATATGTGTTTAGACTTAGCAGAATAAATAAAGAAGTTAATTGCAACTAGCAGGGTGTATTAGCAGCAGTCTAATCGATAAGATAGGAGGTCGGACGAGTTGGATTGGTCTGTTAGTGCTGGTGGATACCGTGGGTGCAGCAGGTGCAGTGAACATATCTGATTATATGTGGGTTCACAGAGAAAATTGAAGTACTTTGGGATTGGAGATAAGCAGGTTGGGCCAGACGACTGCAAACGCTCGATCAGTCGGGACGTAATGACTCAGTGAGTGAGTAGCATCGCATTTCCTCTATTCAGGCTATTTGATTGCAGGTCACCGAGTCTCAATTGAAGAACTTAGTAATCGGGTCGGTCTGATTCGCTGTAGGAAAATTTTGAAGTATTGACAAGGAAAACAAGCGTGAAAATGTCCATGCTTTAGGAAGTATAAATTAACATTTTCATTAACTTATTTGGCAAAGATAGGTTAAAAGCTCAGCTCGAGGAATTGAAGTAAATTGGATCCGAGCATGTGTTGTAGTTAATGTCCACAATGTTCAACGCTTATTAATCATATTAAGTGGTTGGTTTTGTCATTTCGACAATATCCAGAACTGCTAGTTGGTGCAACTCATGGTGTTTATTAACATAACAGAATTCTACTGTTTACTCAAGGTGTAATTGATAATATTTTGTATAGTGATATTCCTGAACATTAAAAAAATGTACTGGTGTGTAGCTATTAGGTTTAAGTTCTTGTTTGTTTGAAATGATAACTTAGATCCAAATCCGAATATGCCTCTAACATCTGGTCGGAATTTTTTTATCACTGTTTTTATATACTTCTCGGAGATGTCAGAAGTTCTTGGTTCTAATAAACTGAGGATCAATGAAAGCCTTGCCATTCTATACGCTTTTCGAATTAAAACATCGTTATTGAAGCTCCTTGCGTTGGCGGTACATTAATCTCGACTAACTTTCATCTAGTTGCATGTAGTCAGAAGCACACTGTCTCTGACACTGTTTTGTCGGTTGACTTTATGGCCTTAGAATTCCTACATATCTTACTGTAACTTCGTGTAATATTATGAACTGATCGTGACGTTAAGTGTATTTTGAATTTTCTCAGTACCTAAAGGTTGAATTAAACGAGCCCAAGGATTGAATGTACTGAGAATTGTAATAACCCACGGCAATGATACTGTTTGGGGAAAATGAATATTATCGGGGTGTCACACTCCGAGATGTATTAGGGTCGTTCTACGCGCAGTCATCTATATATATGTCATACAGTTTTTTTGTACGCAATGGAATGAAGTCACTGAGGCCAATAGGGTGTGTGTCCTTAAGTTGAATAATAGTGACCACAAGAAGGTAATTACACATAATTGGATGGATATTATAATGACTTAATGATATAGCGAAATTTTGTGTGACGTTGTTGAGAATGTTGTTCTATTTATTTCACTGTTCCTCTTTTTCTAGTTGGGAAGTTGACATTTCCCGCGGCAAGACCCGGATTATTGATCGGACCAACCTGCGACAACAACCAGATTCACCTCTCTGGTCTTCAGTGAAATGGCTTCGATCCCAATCCGATTGGTGTGTCTTGTGTCTTCGTGATCGGTGTGCCATCAAGTTGGCCGGTGGACAACCTCGTGCTGCTCTACTCTGTCTTCCAGTCGCAGATGTTGTCTTCTCTATTTCTGTCAGCAGCTCGTAAGTCTATTCAAGGATAATTGTTCACTTATCGCAGTTTTTGGATATATCGTTTGTTGTGGGCTAAATACTAGTGTGACTTGGTGTAGAGATACAAACAGAGAGGAAGGCAAAAAAGTTAACAAACAGTAATTTATTAAACTTACCAAAGTGAGAGATGGAAGAAAAAAGGCAAAAGTTAACACATACTGACTGAGGAACCCGACTGTAAGATTTGACCGGAAGGAGTTGGAGAGAAGAGAATTAGGAATTTATGTGTCAAAATAGAGGATAAGATTACTTCTGAGTATGTATAGCTAGAGACTATTGGAATAGTTAAAAGACAATGAAGAGCCCAGCTGACGTCCATTTGAGTCTCCGTAGCAGTTTTGGTAGATGGGCGGATCAGTACTTACCGAATGATTGTAGTTCTGGTAATTGACAAACTATCCATAAACCATAATCTTAGGCCTCCCAAAAATGATCAATCCTGTACAATTTATGAACATTTAATTTGAAAATATTTCTTAAATGAATACGCTTTACATTCTTGCAGTGATCCCTCCTATGTCAACGTTCGTCCTATGTGCCTCAACACCCAGAATTTGACCAAAAAGATTTGTGAAACTCGGAATCAGCATCACTATAGTCATAGATCCAAGGGACCGCAAGTCAACAAGCAGTCTCTACGTCACGATTCCAACGTGAGCATCGCCATCTCTTCTGAGGCCACTTTAGAAATTCTTGACCTCACTATGGGCCCTTCACCAACTGCTGCTTTTGATCGCGCTCTCTTTGATGTCTTTTCTCGAGCTGCCAAGGTCTTTATTTTCGATAGACCTAAGTCAAAGCACTTTGGACGTCTTGGTGAAGTAATTTCCCTACTTATTTACTTTGAGTAGTATTTAAATGTGATGATTGAGAGATGACTTACTGGCCTTACCATTTTATTCAGATTGTGAACACGACGGTGGATAATAATCTTACTGTAAAACTTCTTCCTAAAATACTGCTTCCGAAAGATCCCACTGGCGTATTGGAAATGGCAATTGTGAGTTTAATTATATTTTTGTCTGCCTATCGATTAAACCTTTTCAAAGAGAAATCTGAAAATTTGGGTATGCTTGAATCGTAAAGCATAAGCCAGTATTTTTGGGAGTTTTATTCATGGCATAGCATCTGAATGCTTCAATTAATTTATGGAAGCATTGAGTTTCAGGGCTTAGTTTTTCTACATTTGATCCCTGTATTTTTGGGTAAGTTCATGTACGAGATATTTAGAGTTTTTTGACTGGTTCATTTGATTGAATAGTTGGCTATCATTTTTATTCATTTATGTCTTCTTGCAATCATGAGCATGCAGATGAGACTAGCAAAGGTATTCTAAACTTAGCAGAGCTCACTGACCTCAAACCTTTCCAGCTTATTACGATCCTCACAAAAAAAAAAACAGGATGAAAAGAAGGCAAGACGATGGTGTGCAGGGTTTGTTTGAAAGAACCAGAAACCAAAGAATAGGAAAGAGACGATTGACAGATGGGTTGGCTGCAGAAATTGGATGTTGTTGGTTGTGCGCTTTCATCAGAAGGAGATAGACAGAGAGTGAAAGGAGCTAAGGTCGAGCTTGGCTATGGGTATCATCTATAAGTGGATAGGAGTTGAAGTAGTTGTAATCTAAACAGTAAGGTTACTTTAGGCGTCCGGCCAAGTTGGGCCTATATTTATCTTTTGTCCAAAATCAGAAGACGAAGAAGTGAGCTAGAATAGGAGAGAATGGAGCAACTGAACTAGAGGTGTTTTGAATTGGAAGGGAAGGGAACGGGCGCTAGTATTGAGCGAATGGAACCCGGGTTGTGTTAAATAGCGCGAATTTAGATAGGGGAGTTATATGGTTTCATGTTTTCTGTTAACCGAAGAGCAGCCTATCAAAACCATGAATTAACAATTGGTTGTTCCATGCTGGGGCGTTTAGAACTCTCATTGGCCGTCCAAATTCCTATATCGATCCCTTACATTAATGTCCTTTTCCTTTTGTTTGCAGGAGGCGGATGATACTTGCTATATGACCGTCCAACAGATGTCTCGCGAATTGCATCTTACCCAGCATGTTATTCAACGTCTGGTTGGAGATTTCATGGTGCGAATACCCCTGCCCTCGCCTGATGATCACAATCCTGCCTCTCGAAAGGTCACATCTCGACCGACTGACGATCGTCGCAATTTCGCTAATCTTGGGTTCAATCTACGTCTGCATAATGATCGGGCTTTTGTAAGTTTGTACCTGTTGTATTATTTTTGCGGTACATAGTCCATTGCTAGTGTTGCAGGCCACGGGGTGTAGAGCATAAAGTAGCCGTAACCCTGACAGTAAGGCTGCCTCAAGAACTCCGTCAAATTAGGCTGGCTGGATATAAGTGCCTTTTATGAATATGAGGATTATGTAGGACCATGTATATAATGGACAAGTGGAAGTGAATGAGAGGGAAACGGAGGAAGAAGTAGGAAAAGGAAAGACATCGGGACCGAGCAAGAGTAACCCGCGTTTGTTAAAAGACGTGATTGTGTTTAGGCTGATGGAGATGTAGGGTTACGCGAACGTTGTTCCTCGATGAGTAATCATTAAAAATAATCAACTAAGAAATAGGACGCGGAAGGACACGAGTCTGCATGTGCGCACTACAAGCTCCAGAGTAAGAAATCATAAGACTTAATAAAAATATTACTTCAACGAGAAGTAATGAAAAACTGCAAAATCAGAGGTTTGTTGAACTGCCGGTAATAGAAACTGGAACAGGTAGCTGTAGTAATTGGTCTGTAGGGACTGGACATAAGCTGTAGGAATAGGGTTGAAGGGGTTACTGGAAACCGGGGTCTATTATATGTCAATAGTTGATAAAGATCGTTGAGATAGTTAAAAGACGGTGAGGAATTTCGCCTGATTTTCAGGAATAAACGTATTTCGATTAAGTTGAATAGTAGGAGTATTGTGTTTAACTGGCGATTCAATCTGCCTGGGAGTTTTCATTGACACGCTGATGTATGTATCACAGTAAAAGCCTCTCGAATCGACAGCATTATAGAAGTTAAGGCCAGCAACGAATAACTGCACTTCCCATATTAGAATTACATGAATAGAGTCATGAAAATAGTCACATACACATTTTAACTCTTGAGAACCAGTGTCAACAACTTCGCTGAGCTTTAATTGAACGAAACGTGCCAAACAGTAAAAAAATGAAGGCACCTCATGGATGAAGCGGCTCTAATCGCAGCTTGGTTTACGCAGAAATCATTAGTTTCAGGACACAAGCCCCTCAATTTCGCAATCCTTTTCTCTTTCCTCGGTAATTGCCATATTGAAAGCTGTACAACCTCTGTCCATAAATTAAATTTTATAAGACTATTTGATTAAACGAAGTCAATAAATTAACTATAGTTTATTGTTACGAATTACATATTATGTGCATTCTGTTTCACTAGTATTCTAATTTGAGCTTCTATTCCTTTATTTAACTGACTTACTGTTTAATTGCAGGTGGTAGGTTGGAGCCACTTCTCAACCATCCAGCGCTGCTGGAAGTACTCTCGTCGTACTATGGAGGCTTTAGCCAAGTACTATCAACTTTTCCCCGATTTAGTCAACTTTATCGGCTCCTTCGACATGCACAAACCTCCACCCGAAATGAGCGCCATTTACCCTCAAAATACGTTGTAAGATGTCAACTACTTAAAATTCTATAAGTAGCGCACGTTTTGCATATTCGCATTGCTTTATCCTGTTATAGTTTGACCTACACTCAAATACGCAACTTCCTACGCACGGAAGTGAAGGGTAACCGAACGGTCACGGTTGTGGGTGCTCCTCTTTTGGGTACTGCGGGGCTATCTCTTATCGAAAATTGTCTTCTACCGGTTCCACCTGCTCAGCTTACTTCATCCTCTAAAAGTGCTCATATTGTAGTTGCTCCTACTGATGTATTTGTGGTGAGCATTGATTTATTTTCTTCACCTATGTTCAAAATTTTTCATTAAACGTCGAGTTTTGCTATTACAATTTTTTCACTCTTGCCTGAGAACTAAATTTCGTTTCTACTGCATTTTTATCTCACTAAGCCGCCAATCAATCCTGCATGTCACTTGGTCATAAGAACTGTAGTCGTAATATTGTTCCAGCGACCACCTAGTAATATCGCACTGGCGTTCTAATTTATAGCAGTGGCAGAGGATCTAGTATTACTAGATCCCTCCAACTGAATTTCTTTAAGAGTCCCTCCAAATTGAACTTAAAAATATCTCCTTATTAATCTAATGCTCTTCCGTAGATTTATTGGACAAAGGCAGGAAATGAGAGGAAATATGCTAAGTATTAAGGAGACTTGCAAATTGGAAAGGCAGGCACAATTGTCAGCGCAGCGTGAATAAGAAAGGGCTGTCATAGATAGGCCAAACTAAAGTACAATAAAGGAAATTAAATTGTAACTGAACTATCATACTTTGTTCGTCTGATGAGCAGTCAATAAGAAATCATCATTTACCAAATAGTACGGTGCTGACATAAATGAATATGTGCATTCAATAGGATATTGCAGACTACTTACGATTATTATTACATTTTATCCAAGCTTCTCTTTCGTAGGCTCTGCAGCATCTTGCATGTGCTACGAACCATTTTTGTTTGATATGGCTGTCAGCTAATGTACTTATAAAATTAGTATCGTGTCTCTTTGATTTCATTTCGGAATTTTCAATAGACTTGATTGAATTTATAGCCTACCAATGAATTTCAGTGTCTTGCTGTATTATTATTATTATAAATAATGGCATGGCGAAAAGTTGTATCACTTTTTAGTTCTACGAAGGGACCAAACATAAAGGACACATTAAAAGAAGCTCAATAATGGTTGAAAAGGGATCGAGTAAAAGTAGAAAAAAATGGTCAAGGTATTAAAAGGGTTCTACTTCATTTGAATTTAATATGTTCAGTTCTTTCGCCCTCTGTCTAAAAGGCATATTTTACTGTGTGATTTACTGATGTTTCAAATTTCGAAATCCAGTCCATAGATTTGTTGGTGAGTTCTTTTCAGCAAGTTGTTTGCATTGAGTAGTTGGTTAACCATGTCGTATTTGATAGTCAAAACTAACTCAACTTCGTACCTTCTTCATATATTGTATGGGTTACTTCTAACTCGATTGGATTTTAGTATTTTGGGAAACTGGATTCGCCAATTTAACATTCGCTTTACGGCTTGAAGCTCCTCACTACCGTATGAACGTTTCTCGTTATAATGTATTATTGCTTATGTTAATGAATGCAGATTTATTTCGAATTTACCACGATGGAAATCTCATTTATAATGCATGAATTGTAGGGTCTTTTTACCAAACTTTAGCTATCTACAAGCCCAAGAGGAAAAAACAAGTTCTCATTGTTATAACAAAAGCTCATTTCACTTCAGTAGTTATTAATACGTACAGTGCATGCAATAGTTCAGTTAATTCATATAAACAACTATAATGATTGAACGTTATTAAAAAAATGATAAGAGAACATAAATTAAAACATTACTTTCGTCAAAGGAAGATATTTAAACATTTTTCATAATTGTATTTTTTGCCTTTATGTAAGTGCACTAGAAGTTTCATTCAATCCAATACTCTCTCTCTTTTCTGTAAAGTTTTGAGAACTTCGTTTTAAAAGGCCCTAGTGACCTCAGAGAGAGCACGCCTTAATTGGATAACGTATTAGTATATTGCGTCAATTACAATTTGCATAGGCAAATGAGGCATACTCAATGACTGGCAACAGTCAATTATACTCAAGTTGTCTTTTCCCAAGGAAACCTTTAACATGTGTTCCGACACTGGTTGCCCACATACCATATTAATTTTTTTAAACATCGAATAAGCGTCATAAGGAATGAGAAGAGCTTGACAGTGTTTAATTATTTTTCCCTTTTTGGTTATAGCTCCTTCCAGAAGGTGGTCGAATTGTTTCTAAGGCCTATCAGACATGGTTGAGGACTTCAAACAGGACATTAGATAAATTCACCGTGTTGGATCGCATTGTTTACGTGGGTCCCCGGGATGAAATGTTCGGTCTTGGTGGATTTGTGATCGGTGCCTATCCAATCCTAGGCAAAGAGACTATTGAAGTTATGTTTGATCGAACTTTTGAAGGCGCTGTGTCAATCAGGTATAAATACAGAGTTGAGAGCCGATATTCTACTTAATTGTTTATAGTAAGTAGTACAGCTGTCATGTGATTATATCTTCTGCATTTTTTCAGAGGGTCCTCACCCCGTTGTATGGTGGTGCCTGCTGCTCATCTACTACACTACCCGCGTTGTACTGGGATTTCCAAGACTAATTCGGATATCATCACTGTCAATAAATCATCCTTGAATGAGAAATCGAAGTATGGAAATAAATCAAGCGCATCGAAGCATTCAGAATCTTTGTATAAGCAGAAACGTGAATCAACACGCACAGTAAAGCATCTGGTAAAAGAGAAAGAGATGTCGAGTCATGTTGTTGAAAAACCCTCTGCAAAGAAGCGGCCGCCACCGGTGAAAGATATACTCAATGCTGAACCGGTGCGTCCTTCGGACGACTTGCTCCCAGCCGAGTGGCTGCAAGCACCACCGATTGAATTTGCGACAGAAACCGTAGCTCCTTTAGTCACTGCTGTACCTGCTAAAAGTAAGGCTCCAAAATCGGTCAAGCCAACTCTTCAGGCACCCCATCATAGCCCTCATACTGATGGTGGTGTGAATGCTATCATTTCACCTCATATAAAGCAGTCTACTCCTATCGCGGAGAAAATGGTAACTTTCAAGTCTTTTTTTATATTTTGTGAGTCACTATGGGTGGAATAGAGGAAAATTGCCAATGTACAAATTGTAGAGAGAGGGGGCATAATTGAGCGAAGGAGAGGTAAATAGAGGAGAAAGCCCTAGAGTTGAGAGCTTGAGACTCAGTGTGTGGTATGGTTTTAAAGGAGAAAATAGGGATAGATTTTATGCCCAATCTCCCGGAATATACATTAGTGAAATTGTGCTGGGGAAGGGAGCTTGAAAAGTCTAAAGATATTTAGGACGTTTATCGAATTCATGAGCGGCTGTTAGGTGTTCTCTATTAATTTCAACAAGGAAAAATCTTGTAAAAATTTTCTAATAGCAATATGCATTTAGTGCTTACTATTATTTATCAAAATTTACCTGGCGTCCTGTACTAGTATGAAGCCTGTTATTATTATGATGAGTTTCTGCAGACATTCATTTTGGATTTTCTCCTAATTCTGAGCTGTGTAATTTTGGGCTATTTTAGAGACTGAAAGGCGTAAATATTTTACGAGAAAGTTATGACGCATTCGCTTAGCACCACTTTCAAAAGTATAAAAGTGGGAAAATCATGACACTTCTGTTCAAATCTGGTCTTATTAATTAATGTATTATTTTTAGCGAACACACGTACCTCCATCAAATCGGCAGGAAACGCAGCAACAAGGAAATCAACATCATCCTAAACCGAATGCTACAAATGCTCAATTTAATCCTCAATCCTCTCCTTTAATGTATCTCACATCCTCAAACTTGGGTTCTCCTACAGCTCCTAATATGCTACCACCGCGTACGATTAAAATTATTAAAATTACTAATATCAGTAGAAGTAACTTTATATTTTCACTTTTACCGTTTAGCCGATTGGCAAATGGGTGGACAGTCAACTATGGCCAATGGTGGGTTACTCGAATTCTGTCTTCCTTCGCCCTATCAGTCCCAATTCATGCCAGTAAGACCACTGTCACTCGGACTGGAACCCTTCTGGGCTGCCAATGGGAGCATAGTCTTCGTTGATCAGACCACAAAAACGTTCTACACACCGGAGCAAGTGAATGAGATATTTAGTTGTATGTCCTCTTCGATACCGCTACAACAACCACAATTACTATCATCTATGGATTCTACGTTCCAATATCCAATGCCTCAGTTGCCAACTTTTCCACCGCAGTCCCAAATGTCACTAGGGTTCTTGTAAGTAGTAACTTATGTCAAAATCAGTAGTACAGAAGGGAATTTATTTAAAGCAACTTTATAAGTGGGAATGGTCTTGATTATTCATGGTGAATATTCCATTTAATTTTGCGTTTTAGTTCGAACGAAGTTGTTCCATCCATGCAACTCTCATTTGACCAATCTGCCATTCCAGAACCCCTTGCCTCAACCTACTTTGTGCCAGATCAAGTAAGTTTGTTCAGTAAAAGAGCTTCTCAATGAATTTGTAAAGTGGTGGTGTGGCTGAAGACACTCCTCATCATCATCTATTTTCCCAGGTCCGAAAGAAAACACAGTTAAAAAATCAGCGTCATTAGGCTTCGATAATTTCTTCCTTGGTGACCTTTTCTCAATTCCCCTCCCTCTCCCAAGTAAGGTCAGCTCTATTTTGTGCTGTGTAAATCTTTCTTCTCCCTTTTACATGTATCTTTACTGTGTGTACTACTACCTCGTCCTCTTAATTCCCTTTATTAAATGGCCTGGCACCCTAATTTGTCTTTTTTTCTCAAACAGAGATGATTCACTACATAGAGGACACCGATTGTTTACTTAAGTTCGCGTAGGATATGATCATAGTTTTAGGCGTTTTTTATCCATAACAACACAAAAGAACCTTTGGAGGATATAATCATATAATGGTCTCTGAGCAAAGAAAAGAGTAAAATAGTAAAGGTTGAAACAAGGGTCGAAGGAGTGTGTAATAGTATCAGGATATCAAGAGTCATATTTTATATGAAACCTGAGGGCATTGGGTTGACCATCTTATCCTAAAGAATGTTATAACCCTTGTTCAATTAGTGTGTCAGTCCGGAAATGGGTTATGATGTCGGCAGTCAGATTTCTGCCACCAAGGTCCTTGCGGATCGGTTCAACGGCACACCAAAGCCAGACTCAGCTCTCCCATCTCTGTTATAATTAATCATGAAACTGCGAAATGTCATATAAGGTCATCTGTCTTCTCAGCCACTGGAAGAAAAAGTGAGTTGAAACAGCAAGACAGCCCTTTTTGATTAAAAAATACCGAACATCGTAAACCAGCATTTATTACATTCCAGGGACGAATCGTGAAATTTGAATTTTGAGACGTGAATTGTCCATTTAGTAAATATTGTGTAACTGGGGTCTGAAAATCAAATAAAGTAATACTTTGATCTTGCTTAATCTTGATCCTCTTCTCGTTATCATTGTTGGGCTACCTTTTATTCGATATCACTTGCTTACTACAATTAAAAATTGTTAATTGTAACAAAATAACAATCAGAGGTATTATTATGGTCGTGGCAGAACAAATAATTTTTCCAAGTTTTAATCAAATGAAAGTCTCTACAGGGGGAATATCAAACAATTTCTGAGATATGAAAGGGGGGTCAGGGAAAAAGTCAAGGCATGAGGATTCTTACTTGTGTTTTCCATATTCTCATAAGGAGTTTACTCTAGAATTATCTATTGTTTGGTTTACATGAACTAACTGCAACATTCCTGGGTGAGTTTATGTTCACGATATTCAGAGCTTGGTCATGCAACCTCGTCTTATCTTGTTGCAGCCAGTAGTGGGTTAATGGTATTTGTATCGACTTACCATTATTAGTTATTAAGCCAATGGATGTTAAAAAATTTCCAAAAAAACATATTCAACTTCAAGCAGTCGATATTCAGCGTTTGGCAGCAGTTTCACTTTGTGAATCGGGTACGGAGACTTATTCCATGGGACTCGGCTTTATTATTTCTTCTCTACTCAGCTCGATGAGCACATGCCTCTGCTTTTTGCAGATGATCTTTTGAAGAGACTCATATTGAACTGATTCAAATGTTAAGAGTGACTTTCTGATGTGCGGCATTTCAGCCATGTCTGTCTTCTATAGGAATTAAATCTACTGGTAATTACACTGATAGTCCCTGCCGATTGTTGATGCTATCTATGGTGCCAAAACAGCCTTTTTTCTGTGAACATTCACATAGAGTAAGCAGTTTCGCAATTCACTGTTTTTGCTTGAATTCCCCTGAAATATCGGACAAACCGATATTGTTTAATGTTTGTAGCCATGACGATCAAGGCTTCCTTGGTGTCCTGATTTACTGTAGCCGTGATCTTATGTAAGCTTTCTTTCTGATTCCCACTGGCAGCTGACGACTCAAAGGAAGACCATCTATACTGTTCTATAGTGGTCTTTCTGCTAATCTTGTTGTTCACAGTATTCTTGGAGTGGTTTAACGATCGATAAACCTTAAGTTCTATGTACCCAAGTTAAAAATTGGCGATAGGAACAAGTTATATTTATATGAAAGGTAAGATGTTATAAGGTCTAACAAGAACGAGGTTAGCTAACTGCTAAGAGTTATGGGTACAGTGTACCTTTAATGCAACGAGACGGTTGCAGAAGGGGGAAATCGATGAACGCGTTTGGACATGACAATGGTTTTGAGTCATAGGGACATCACTGCGGCTTCGTGTATGAAAAACCGACGTATTGTCATAAAGAATGCGAATAAAGAGTAATTTTGGAAATGCATAGTTTAACTGTATCAGAAAGTCTCTCTGACGCTAGATGCCTGCTTATCAGGCTGTTTCCAGCAAGCGACCGCTCTATATCTGTTTCTCAGCCAACATACACAGTTTTGTGATAGAGTTAGTTAATAGTGTTACGGGATAGGACTAGAAGATCACCAATTATTGCGGATAAAACTGGAATCAGTAGATATAGAGCTGCAAAAGGCTTAATAAAGATATCACTTTAATGGTAAGTAATAGAGGTCTATAAATACGGAATTTAGATGAAGCGCTGGTGATAGAAGTTGGTAGAAGGAGCAAAAGTTGCAGATGAGAGGTAGGAGTTGGTTCGATGGGATGATATCAATTGAGCTTTTTATAAATTTAGATTTAATGCAGTTAACTGTAATAGTTAAAATACAGTGGGGAATTCTACCGCACATTTAAAAATGGAAGGTGTTGTATCAAACTGCCTATTGAGTCTCCCGTGGATTTGATAGACATGCCTATATTTACGTGATGACAAGATCACTAAGATTGATTGTGACTCCGTTTATCAGTAAATTGTCTGCAATATAAACTCAGACACCATATCCATTTTGTACAAACTCATGAAAATTGCATTCAAAATTATTTTTAATTCTGGCTAATCTAGAATTCACATTGCTTGAAATATAGTGACCACTGCTTTGTCAAAATCAGGTTACCTAGCTTCATCTTGGCCATTGGAAGAAAGAAATCTTACTATGTCTGTAATTCTAAAGATGATAGTGATGCCACCGCCCAGTTTTATAAGCTTAATCAATTCGAATGTATGCTTTCTTTCGCAGTTAGATGAATGTGACCTGAGTTATGTAATCCCTGTCTAAGAAAGCGCAAATAAATGAAAGTCTTTGCTCTTGAAACCAATATCTACGACAATTTTGTCTACAATTGTCTAGAAACCTAGGCTCCACCCGAAAGCCTTCTAAAATTATTGAATAAAGAGACCCTAATTCCGGCTAAAGCTGCATATAAATTTTTGTTAAAGGACCGAAATTCCCTAATTTCTTTTTCTCCTCTCCTCAGTAAATAATATATTGAAAGCTATGTACCTCCTGCCTAAGTCGTATCTTTGATACGAAGTTTTGTTCAAATGAACTAAATATAATTAACAATATTGAACCTGGTGAGCTCTGTAGTGTGAAGATCAGATAAAATTGTATCATTCCGTTAGTATCTTCGCTATCAAAAGGCGAAATATATTTGTTGTCAATCGCAGCTTATTCCATCTAATGGATCCGTAAATCCAAATGTGGAAGTGGTAGATTCAAAATTGGTGCTTTCTTTCACTGTCATGCTTAGGCGCTTAAAGTGAGACTAATGACTAACAGCTAACAACAAACAGCCGCAGTTTCCAGAAGGTTGAATACCGAGAGTTGGGTTCAGACCAAAATCTATTGTAAAGTAGTAATAGAGTGTGTGTGTGTGTGGCAAACGAAGAGAATATAATTTTAAATGAAACGACACAGCTAAGAAAAAGGAAAAATTGATGAATACATCTAGGCATGGCAGTTGAATGTTTGGGCAATAGGGCCATAGGGATATTACCGCGACTCCGTGCGTGAATCTTCATACGAAATATGACAAAAGATCCATTTTTAGAAAACACATTGGGAGTCATCCTTCATGACGAATGTGAATAAATTCTTGTAACTGAGCTGGGTTCTAACCGAACAAAACGATTTCAAATGCTCAAACCACGAACGTCTTATTGAGGAAGTGGAGCCGATCGCAATCTGGTTAAAGAAGAAATCACTTATATCAGGACCAAGATCCCACAGTTTCACTATCCCTTTCCCTTTTCTAAATAAATATTATATTAAAAGCTGTGTCCCCCACGTGTTGAAATCATATCAGTGATACAGTAATTTGATTTAATGAAATTAAGTATTAGGAATTCTACTCTGTAAGTGTTTCGTTTCACTGGCGGCCTAATTTTAATTTGCATTCCAGTTTAATTCCAGGTAGTGAGCTGGAGTCACTTCTCGACTTTTCAGGATTATTGGATATACTCTTATCGAGTTGTGGACACTTGCCGAGTATCAAACCTTTCTCGGGCTGATTAACTTAATTGGCTTCTCTAACTTTGCACGTCCCGCACGAAATGGGCTCCACACCCTCAAGAAACTTTGTAAGAATTAATTACTTATGTTTTATAAATAGTATGACTGCATTGATAATCTGTTTTGCTTTATTGTAGTGAGCCGTACACTCAAATACGCAATTTCCGACGTACGGAAGTGAAATGTAATTGGACGATCACTAATCACTACTAGTGCATTCAGTCCCTCTAATTACAAAATCGGGACCCTTCATTGTGCCCCCTAGAGGCGGATAATAGGCGTCCGTTCCATATTGATCAAAGCACACTTCTAACTGCATAGAACTTGTAAGAGTGTTGCAGTAACAATATTCATTCAGTGATTAAGGACATTGGAAAAAAACCATACTTATGGTATTGACTTTCTACTAATTCAATCCGTTAGCACCTCTTTCAGCAGTATGAATATTTTAGCTGGTAAATGAAAATGGATGCTGAATCCAAGAAATTTTCGATTTTGTTTAAGTGCTCTAATTTATATTAATTCATATTAGTTACGTTCAACTGTCGGCTTGAGTAGAACTCACCTTAGACGCCAATAAAATAGAGAATTTTACGTGGAAATTATAGCACGTTCCCTCAGCATCTCTTTTTAATCCATTAAAGTTTGAAAACCCTGACATTTATGTTCAAAGGGGTCTTATTAAATTAAATACTGTCTATTTTTAACAATAGAACGCTCCTCCTTCAAATCGACCGAAAACTTAACCAAAATTGAAAGGATATGCACCGCCGTTATCTAACACCGAAATCTGTAAATGCAAAATTCAATCCCCAACCTCTACTTTTGACAAATCTCACACCCCGAAACCTTGGAACTCCTTTGGTTCCAAATTGGCCTCCGCCGCGTACGATAAAACTATTGTTATTTACTAATATCAGTAGTTGTAACTTTATGCTTTCACTTTTACCGTTTAGCCGATTGGCAAATGGGTGGACAGTCAACTATGGTCGATGGTGGATTACTCGAATTCTGTCTTCCTCCGCCTTATCAGTCCCAATTCATGCCAGTAAGACCACTGTCACTCGGACTGGAACCCTTCTGGGCTGCCAATGGGAGCATAGTCTTCGTTGATCAGACCACAAAAACGTTCTACACACCGGAGCAAGTGAATGAGATATTTAGGCACATCCTACCACCTCCAACGCCACTACTACCTATAAATCCTACTTTCCAGGTCCCAATGCAACTAGTTTCACGGCAACTTCAAGTGCCAACAGTGTTCTCGTAAGTTCCTACTTATATCAGCGTTAGTAGAAAAGAAATAAATCTTTGACTGTCCTCGAAGGATATTCTATTTCATGAGATAGGGTTATTATTTTTTCGAGGGGGTAGAGCAGATAAAGGGTGACATATTTGTCCACCGAAGAGACTGTATGATTTACAATGCACATCTGCCCGTACGCCTTTGTATTTTCATTGTAGTCACTTTTTCGTCAATTTTCTCTAATTAGCTAGGGGAGATTAAATGATTCGGCATGCGATCATCATATGATCCTATTGATTCTCCTTTAATAGACCTTCTCTTCCTTCTTCCATGCTCTCGAAGTCTTTATCCGATTCATATGACATTTTTGGAGTTTATAAAAGGATATGCCCTTTTCCTAACTTCGTTTTTTAGCCGTTTTAAATTAGTATTGTAATAGAAGGGCTGAAATAGGTAAAGGCATTATCGAAAATAAAGAATTCTTATTTTTTTGCCCCGTCATGTTCTGCATGTAATTCAAGACACACCTTTGCATGGATAAAAAGTTGCTCTGTCTTCCTTTGCCATATCCAGTCAATTTCCTGAACGTACCTCCTTTCTGTACTAAGACAGTAATGCAGATTTAATTACTCACCCGTCTTCCCTATAACTTTGGGCAGGTTGGAGCTGGCCATTTAGCAGCCTGGGTGCTTGGATTTTCAATCACCCTTGCTTTATTGATTCTAGGCTAATGCTGTGGATAGTTAGCAATTGGTAGAACAATTCGTCTACCGGAATAATCTGTAGACATCTGCAGTGTAAAGGGTCGTTTGAAAAAGTGTCATTTATATTTCCATTTGATCTTATTTTAGTCTAGCCACAGATGTTCTACCCATACAGCACTTATTTGGACAACACAGCAGTTCACCCTACTCTGTACCAAATCGTGTAAGCTCTTTATCTTGATGAAAGAACTTCTTAATGACTTGATGAAAGAGATGTGCGAATGTCATTCTTTTTTGCAGATTTTACAAAGAAATCGGAAAAATTGGCATCATTAAATTTTGCCGATTTCTATGCTCCGGTAGCAGTGATTATTTCCTGTCCTTTTTCCTCTTTACCACCTGGGACTTTCGTTGTTCTACGACTACTACTTTCGTTTGATATCAGTAATATACGCACTTGCCTCCCCCCTCATTATCCCTTTTGTATCTCAGGTCAGGTCAACTTTATATACTGACGCCGTGTAAATTATTCTTCCTTCCCCTTCCCCTAGTATTGTGTATTTCGCATTTATTGTGTGTACCACCTTGTCCTCTTACTTTCCTTTACTAAATGATCTGACACCCTGATAGTTTGGGACGGTTTATTGTATAAAAGACACTGGTTGCAGTACTATGTATAAGTGGAGCACAATCAGAGTTCTAAAGCCTTCATTACTATTTCTCACTGCAACACAAAAATATTTTAAAAGTTTTAATCGTGGAATGACATCTGAATAAGAGGGATAGCTGAGGCGTTCAATTAATTATAGAAAGATAGAATACCGAGAAGAAAAGGCGTTAAAAGTCTTACATTGAGTTATGGAAACGTTGTGGTATCTAAATTCTCAAAAGAAGCATAGTTTACTTTTTAATGTTCAAATTAAATGGTTTGGCTCACTGATATTCAGATGTTGTTGAAAGGCTCTTGATCGGCTGATTTTTTCCTATTAGTGGCCATGCCACTTCTATTTTGTGATGTCCTCTCAAGGTTAAGGGCGATTAGATGTGACTTGCAAACTGGATTTCGGAGAGCGGAATCAGGGAGTCTCGCTGGTGTAGGACCCAAATTCTGACACTCTCTATTATTATCATTTTTACATAGAATGGTGAATATTTAATGTACTTGTAACATAATTTTCTTAAAATATGGAATTTTGTCAACGGAAGTCTGGTTTTGTTTCACCAGTTGTTTTTAGTTTTTTTGCAATTTATTGAAATTCCTTCATTCAGTTTTCAATTTTTACAGCTATATAAAATTTCTCAAAGCAGGTGGGGGAAATAATTTTTCCTAATAATATTTCATATTAAGATAGTTTAAATGGAAAATATTAATAAGTGCGGTCCATCATTTAACCATAAGATGGATATATTAATAATTCAAATTCAAGCATATTAAATATATTGATCCAAATGAGTTAGAAAGAAATCCTAAAAAGTTATAATGGATGCCAAGAGAGTCTTTGCCATGGAAAAATGCCAACAATGCTGATTTCTATCTCTAAAAGCCTAAATCATCGCCTCAAAAGAAATTCGAGAGGAAAAACATTGAAACTGCTATCTATGCTATGCTTTTGCATTATTGATTGGATCATTGTTTCTCAGATGCAATGACCAATAAGGAATTTCAATATCTAAAAAGTCAAGGGTGTTTGGAACACCACATATCGGAATGTCATCCTCAACGTTGACATTAGATTCAATGCAAATTCTTTTAATTAATCTTTCAAAAAAGCAATAAAGCATATTTCTCCGAGCTGAGTTGGGGATAAAGAAAAGTGCTAAATCTAGCAGACCAAGTCTCACTAAATCTTCCCTAGTCATACCCTAATAGTTTATGTGTCCGTTTGTCTGAATAGTTTCATATATGCTCTCTTTATTAATATATGTATTACTAATGATTAATTAACAAAACTTTTTGATATTCATAAACTATTCTAAGGGCTTATTTATTATTTATTAAATCTTTTAGAACTCTAGACATATTACCGCGTTTTAAGATTCTTTTCAGTTGCAGTAATTTGTGAAAAGAAAACGAACTAAATAATTTATTTACATTGAATTGCCTAATTCTTAATATAAAAGTCTGAGTATTTGTAATTCGTGGTGTTATATTTTGCCTTCCCATCAGTAAAGCCACTTTGCAGGTACCCACTGAGGTTTCTCCAGTAAGTCGTCGAGGATTTCTTTCAGGCGGGCGAATGTCACTTCGATGTTATCACAAATAACGATCTTGTCAAAGAGATGTCGATAGTTCCGTTCAATGTCCTGACTTTGCTCCAGAGTTCGTCGAAAATCTTCATCCTGGGAGGAAACGCAAATATATTACTATTTTTTATGTTTGTTCCATCCAAGTTGAATGTTGGGTTTTGTAACCCTATTAGACTTCAAAACAGCCACAATCCCTCAAACCCAATAATGACAAGAAATTAAGCAAATTTCTGCAATTTACTCATGATTATACAAAGCAACGGCCATGTGATTTAGCGCATTTTAACAAAAATACAAACTTTATGAACAATTAACAATAAATTGTAAATTTAATTTGTCTTGGATAAAAAATATCAATTTTTTATCTCATAATGGGCATAAATCACTGTAAATGAACCTTCTCTTTGCATCTCGAAGCTTAAATTTTCCCCATATTACTCAGTCAAGTTGCTCCTTGGAAGCAGTAAGCGAAAAATCCATGTGGGATACATTGAAGCCTATTTAAATACGTACCAAGTATGGTGTCCGGACTCACAGGATGAACTTCCTTTGATACACAGCGACTTCAGTATGACTGACTTCCTTCAGCCAAGTATATCTTGTTTGTCCATATAAATGATTGTAATTGACACAAAATAATACGATGCGCTCTAAACAGGACATGTTTTCTCCGGGATGTTCAGTAACTGGTTTTCAACAGATTACATCAAATTATAGGAACTTGATGAAGTCAGAAAATAAATTATGTCCGTGTGCATATGCGGCGATTTATCATTAAAGAACATGTCCAGATCAATGCAAAGACTGCCAAAAATTTTCATGCAAAACCTAAGATCGGAAGTTCATAGAAGAGTTTAAGAAGCGTTAAGCGAATACTAAATCTAAGCCCCACCACTTGAATTTGAATGTAGAGATCACACAAACCCTTATTTCCTATTTGTCTAGCTTCAAGCACCTCTCAATTCACTCTCCAAATATGGAAGTTATAGGCTCCCTTTTGTGTTTTTTAGTGTTACTCACTAGAAATAGTTTTGGCACATAACTCTCCTTTAGACCAGTCTCATCAGCAATGCTTATGGCACTCAGCAACCCCTCCATTGACCAGAACTACATACGCAGTTAATCATTAGATGGGCACTGGTTAGTTTTGGACCCGTGTTCTAGTCAACCCGCTCTCATAGCTGTGGCGATATGCGTTAACCTATTATCATAGCCTACCTTTACCTACTGACTGCCATTTGACTTAGTGTTTAATATGCTATTTATATAATCTAGTCTTGAAATTCTCCCTCTAAATATCATCAGTATAATTTGACATGATCCAAATTCTGATGTCATTGTCTATGCAAATGAAAGTGTCAAAGGTGGCGGTAACTTTAAAGCAATCTGGTGATGCCCTGGTTAACGAAGTCAGAGGCCAAGAGATCAATGTCCATTGTGCACGTCTAGTGGTTAATTTTGGTCAACAAGAGAGGTGGTAGAATACGATTTTCTCGCAAGAGCGGCTCCAAAATACCTTCCGCTTCCCAAATCAAGCGTTGTGAGCATTACTTTCGGTGGGCTTGGGAGGTTATTGTAATTCTAAGGCACACTGATAGCGAAAGTGTGGATCACGAGTTTGAGACCCATCATTACACATCCAGTGAGCAGTGTAGCTAACTGCACTGGTTAAGTCCAACTTATAAAGAGGATGGCATGATTCGATTTCCCCACCATGGGAGCTTAATCTAAGATGGGCGAGGAAGAAGCTTTACTGGGAGTTACCGTAACTCTGAATGGGATGCATCATTTTTTTTTCTCCCTTATGAATCCTGTTCACATATTGTGTTAGTGGTATTGTTTACTGCTCTTCTGTTTTGTGGTGAAGTGTTTGGAATTAAAGAGCTTAGATAGTTAGTAGATTTGAAACCTTAAATCCCTTATAAAAATAATGACTTCCAAATGACTTCAAAAGATAGAATACTGTATTACACTTACTCTTTTCCAGGCCTCCGTGAACCCCATACTTCGGCCATACTCATACATAGCCTTCATACAATTAGTTGACGGCGCTGCAATGAACACCACATACGGCATGAACTCTGCAGTCCGAATCCTAGCAACGGCCGGCGGAGAGCAGTCCAGGAGACAAGTCTTTCCCGACGCTGCAATTCGCCGCAAGGTTTTCAACTTCGTTCCATAGTAAGCACCATCCGCTTCTCCAAACTAAGCAAAAAGGTGAGATTGGATAAACGAGAAGGAGCTTAAACTAACCTCAATGAAGTGATTTCGTTGGTAGCCATTCCGCATTTTCTTTGCATTCTCGAAGAAAAAATCTACTCCATCTTCTTCTCCAGGGAGTCTTTCTCTTGATGTATCTGATTAAATAAGCAGAAATAATTAAAACATAACAATCGAGTACACAGGGAAGAGGTTGATCAATTGATTGAGATTACATGGTATGGCCAAATCATATCGATCGGGATTATCTTCAATGAGCATGTCACGAAGTGTCTGTCGACCTACGCCAGAAGCGCCCAAGAGGCAAATCACGGGTCTCTGAAAACCGGAGATCAAGGCTACCTCCTCGTAGACGCAGACGTTCTTCGACGTGTAGGCTTCGAAGTCTTTAGCACTAAATATCACTTTGGTCTGGAATGTTTAATGAAGTTTCACCCAATGAAGGCTTTTAAAAAAGAAATTTAAAAAAAAACAAGCAAATAAATTTTTCAGACATTTATTTGTTTGACGTGTACCTAGCAAGGATCTTCAGTGACGAAATATTTGTTTATTCACATATAATTAATCAATTTTCACCGACCGTTCGAGTAAAGTTGGACTTAATACTACTTGCTGCTAATGGGTTTTCCATATTCAATGGCGCACCTGTATGTGTCCTCATCAAATGTAGGTAAACGGATATTTTTATATAGTAGGTATAGTGTTCCAATACAAACATTTAAGTCATTATCTCCTGTTTACCTTATTTGTAATTAATTTTGTTAGAGTCAGAGTCTCATTTTTCAGCGCTCTTCTCTAATTGAAATCGAAATAAACATATTTTTATTTAAAACCGTCTATTGACTACCTTTTAGACTGTACATGAACTGATTTTTGTCCTCCAGTTATTGCATAACTCATATCTTTTAAAAACTGCAAAAGAATTTAAAATGTTTTACCTTTTTGGTTTTCTGAGTATTTACAAGTCCTTTGAAGAAACGATAGTTGAAAGAATTGGCTTCTGGAACACTTTGAATGAGAGCTTTGCGCCGCTCTTGAAGATTATCTGACGGAATCAGGGCTGCATGATCATTGGATTCATAATGACGGGCCTAGTAAGACACGAAAATCTTGAGATTGCATAGTCTGATAACTCCTTATCATTGAAAACTTCATATTCCATCCTTTATCTTGTAAGCCACCAAATATATTGGGAGTGGGCTAAGCTAGCAACCCGTAAGTCAGCACAAAATTACTTGCCAGTACTCAAGTGAATATGAGAGCAGAGTGAGCCATTGAGAAGTTTTGACTCCGGATATACACAACTTCAACTCCATGCTGCTTGAGATATAAGTAGTCACTGTGGCAAGACGGTTGTTTTCTCTCATCTATGTACCCTCTATTGTTACCTATTATATCTTACTATTTTTCATGCCTTTATAGACTTTTATGCCTTTTCACTCTATCTCGCTTTATCCATAAGATTTTCCTAAAATTATTTGGAGCACGTCTCTTACGACGTATATGATGTTGAAAAGCTAGCTGTTAGAGCATGAAGATGATGATGGATTATTCCGAAATTACATGCTCCGGATAGATAATAAAGACCATCAAGCACTACTTTGAAAAACCCAATAATGGAGTATGAATTTCAATATTAGTCTTCTTTAGTACCTTATCTTCATAAAACAAATTAATAGTTAAAATATCATAATAATAATAAAAGGAGGTTACTTTTCAATCGTCCTTTGTATTTGTTGAAAAGGTGCCTTTTCTTGATGCCTCAGTTTAATTTCGGTTTTTGCTTTTATCTAAGGATTATTATGCTTTTAAATTACAGTACTAAATATTGAAATATTAATTCCTATAATATAATACGCATTCGCTAACCCCTATTATTGTGAAACTCTTGTGTGCTGGTAGCCTAGTGGTTATTGTACTTGTCTACAAAGTCTGAGGTCACAGATCCGATACCTATCAATGCACACCCCAGCGAACGGAACTGGTTAAATCTAGCTAATAATGTGTGGCAAAATTCATGTTTCGCCAGGGAGGCTCCATGATAATGCACCTCTATTCAAGTTGAGTGTTAGAAAAAGCATTTCTAAAGAGGCTTTGAAGTTATATTGAAGTTCTTAGTTAATAACCGTCGTTTATTAATCCAAACTGCCTTACCTGCCACCAATTTGGATCCGATTGATTCAGTACTTGCAGGATATCGTAACATTGAAAACGTAGACCAGCTTCCTTGCACGGTAGCAATTTATCTTTTTCCGGTTCATAGGTGAATAGAGCTCTCACATATAACTACAATCACAAAGAGAGAACACACTTGACCACCTTCACACGCTACTATCTAAGCTTTATATGTACAAGCTTAACCCACTTGTGATTTAATCTTCGAATCTTTATGAACAGGGATGATTTTCATTGTCACTGTATCTGGAGATTTGGCCATTTGTTCTTGGAGTGTTTCAGGGGAATCTATAGGTATACCATTAACCTCCCTGATGATATCTCCCTCTCCTAGGAGTCCAAGACGCTCAACTTGGGATCCGACCATCACACGTTTCACATAGATATCGCGGGCATAGCCCTGAGTTACTGACTTCTCTTGAATGCCAATTGTAATGCCCTATATAAATGTGAAAAATCGATATGCGTAAATATGTGTTACTAGCGATGGTGTTATTAGAATTGATCAAAAATTGATAAAACAAGGCCGTAGAGTACGTGCAATATCGCGGATTGAACAATTAACATCCCAAATTGTTTCACAAGGGCTTAATCGGTATGTAGTTGCTTGCTGGCCCAAATATCCAGACAAGACTTTCTCTCTCTTCAATCGGTCCAGTCGATATTTATATTCTTCCTATAGATAGTTAAAAGTATTAAAGTTTGTTAGCACTTCTGTCTTATTTTCCATTGAATCTGAACCAACTGTAGCCTAGCGATATCTAGTGGGTAGATATATTATACTAGCAGAAACAGTACCGGATTGCAAACGGCGAATACCAAAAATCATCCAAATTCAGAAGTGCATCTAGAAACTTTCTGAAAACGGTCTAAAAGAATCCGAATAGAACATTTATTCCTCTATTTGAGGTCATTTGACTAAGTGATTAACTTTCCTCATATAATTTCACACTAATGTTGAAAATATAAAAAAAATCAGATACTAAGGTTTCGCAGAATTTGCCAGATAGATTAAATATTCCCAAACATTCTGAGAAAAATATTAAATTAAATCTAGAAATTAGCACTTTGAATTGAAAATTCAATGTAAAACGCTGTTCATAGTTGCAAAGGGCTTGTCTAATATGAATCGAATATCAACAACTATTAGCATTTTATGGATGATGTAGGTATATTTTAATTGTTTTTGTTAAACCACACGCCAATTAAAATTCGAAAATCCAAAGTTGGCCCTTCATGTACTTTAAACTCTAGCCAGGTCTATTATATTAAGATCATCTAAGCTGCTTAAGATTATGCAAAATTATCCTACTTTCTGGGTGTATTGAAGAAAAAGGTAACTTGAATTGATAGGACCAATCATTCTAATTAATCAGCCGTTCAATAAATGCTGTACATCGTTGTAAAGAATGTGCCCACCAATTTGAATTCTGAAACTTGAAATATTCAATCGAAACCGAAAAGTAAAATAAATTAAGGTACCTTGGCTACCCTGATTTTATTCCTAACAATTTCGAACGCCTCTCCTCTACCCCTTATTGAATTTTCTGTTACGTGATATCAGTTGCTTCCTTACAATGGGCTAAATTTAATCGAAGTCATATCAATCGATCCCTAACATTAATTCTTCAAATATATGTATGAAACGGTGCTCATATTTTTTACTGGTATTACTGCTAATTATCCACAGATCAGTTTTCCTCTGAATTTGAAAAAAACCATAGGACTTACGAGTCTAGGTTATTATAAATATTAAATCAAAGATTGGTGTTAAATCACACAAAAAATACACTAAAATAACAAAGCAGTATATGTCTGTCACATAGGAAGCCTACCAGAAGATGGAAATAACTAGCCGCGTTTCATTTAACATTTCTCCACAAAGAGTTCCAGAGTACTTTGCTTTTACACAAGATGAATTTTAAAACATATTGCTTTGATTAATTAGTTACAGATAACCTAAAAGACATTTTGCTAATCCGAACATAATGATAATTAAAGGCTTATTTATTAACTGTGATAAATAGACCGTCATAAAAGGATATAACTACCAAAAAACTTATTGAAATGTTTTTTAATGCTAAGAATAGTATACATTAAACAATTCGGACGAGTGGAAGAGTAACAACAGCAGAGGAAATAGTTTGGGAAAATGATGGGCAAATTTGGTTCATGAGCTTCAAGATTGTTACCCTTTTTTTTCTCAGCTAGAAAGAATATATACTACTGAATCTTTAAAAGATTATTAAAAGAGACTCATTAACGTTGAGCAGAACAAATTGAAGTTATGTAAGTTATGCATTATTAAAAGATAGTACGGAGTAACATTATTTTATTCTCCTCGTAGTTTAAATCACATGGATGGATAAGTTGTATGTCATAAGTTGCCTGTAAAATAAAATGCTAATTAAACTTTTATATATTCCTTATGGATGCACAAATCTACTATCTCCTTCATTGCTATCAATCTGCCGTGTTGATTCATAAATCTTCGCTGTTCTATTCATCAAACACTTATTTTTTCATTAGTCATCGAAGAACAGAGAATGCGAAATCACGCAACTTCCTTAATTCATTCTCTTTATCACAATCTGGATTCCTCTCATGTTCCCTTTCCATCCAATTCCCAATTCCTGTACTTGTCCCCTTTCTTTCTTCCCCTCTTAGTCCATTAAATCTGTACAATACACTATGGCCAAAATCAGCTCTTAGTCATCTGATTTTGGAAAAGGCTGCTGCATTCTGTTGGTCTTTAAGAAGATCATTTGTAGGGGGATAAACCTAACCCTTTGGTCTTCTTCACATTCTTCTCCTTTGTTCCTCAGGAACCCAATTCACCCTAGAATTAATTATTGTCTGAAAGCTCTTATACGTCCTATTATCAGACTCTAGCACAAATTAAATTATGCTAAAAAATGATTATAAATAACACCAATGGAACCTACAAGATCTTCACCAATACTTCGTCTAAAACTGATAAGCATGAGTTCATCATCATCCACTGGTTTCATAGGGAGGCCTTCACCACCTCCTGTTAGCTTAACTCTTCCCGGAGCACTATTCAGACTGTTTGAAGATTTTGCCACCTCCTCCTTCGCATCATTGACCATACTGGCCGATTTGTATTTCACAAGTCCATTGACGGAGAGTTCTGTCCGATTGAGTGAATAAACTCCACAAAGAGAATCGTTGTAGATAGATTGAGGCAAACTGTTTGCATTGCCTTCAATAACGTAGATCTCAGTGGAGGGGAGGCTTGGGGTGAAAAAGTTCCCAGAAGCGATTTCTGTAATACATGTTCCAACAGCTTGTATGTTGGGAGTTGAGAGGATTTGTAATAACTCCTCTGCCGCTTCGGACATAGGAAAATAGGCATCTGTCATGGATTTTTGGAGGTCTTTGCATAAATCGCGCATTAACTCTGAAGCTGTACAATCTTCCTCATTCACATAGTACGTACCCGCTGAGACAACGCTAGAATACACCTAGCATAAGACATAATTTTGAAATTATAAACCAGCAGGAAAAGAAAATAAAATTGATAACTTTGTGCATAAACGCACCGTTAAGAGCCATTTTAGTGTATCCTTAGATAATAATTGGTGGAGATCATTGGCATCATCGACAGTGTCTGAACCCGAAAACACTCTTCGAATATTTTTTCTTGTCTTTTTAAGTGCATCTATAAGTTTAAAGGAAATAACAATTCACCCTACTTAATAGGACGGCCATGATGGTTAGAAAACCTCCCTACGTCTAGTACTCGAGTACATTTGAAATAGGCAATATTTACTTCCAGCAGAATATGAAAAAGAAAAACAAATATCGGAATTTTTTAAATAAATTGCTTTATCAGTGCAATATTAACATTTTATACTATACTATAAATTTGATATTATTGTTTTAAGGATCCACTGCATAAACTGGATGAAGTCATGTGAAATAAGAAATACCATGTCGAAGGGAAATTAAATATTGTAACAAAACTAGCAATAACGAAGTATTAATTGCAAAATTTATTTTTTCTCTTTTTTTACTTTTTGATCTTCATCATCGCTTTTTCATTTTTACAAAATCCTTAAAAATGTAAATTTCAACTACCTATTAATATCCTTATATTTTCGCTAGTCAGACACCAATTTTAAAAACGTCAAGAGGACGCTGGAAATTCCAGCCAGAATAGAACTTTTATTGGAAATAAAATACTTATTGCTTGCGTCTGAACCAGTTTATGTTGTAACCTGCTGGTAAGCCTCTACGCTTATGCCTTATTAATATTATTAATCAAAAAGATTTGAATTGACAATTAAATGATTTTCAGCAAATGAAAAATGCCACTAAAATACATAAGCTCAAATTAATTCCGAAAATAGTTCACGTGTCTTAAACTTATGATTAAATTCAGAATATTATACTGCATCATTATTTTGTTGCCATTTTTAATAGTTGCGTATTATTAGTGAATGAAAACATATGATCATCATACTCACACATGTTTCAATCCCAGTGAATATCCTTTAAACAATTTCATTATAATTCTTTCTTTTCTTTCTTGTTAACACTTATCTGATTACATATTAATTCTCTCAAAAATTATTATTTTACATTTATTTTAAATGGTTACATTAGCGTGTGTGCATTGATGTGAATTTTCTACCATATTCTGTTTATAAAACTCTCCACGACTCTATGATGTCTGGTTGACGTGATGAACTGCTCTTTTCACAGTATGTAGTAGTCGACTCTTCGGTTCACTAACAAACTGTATTAGTTACAAATACAATCCCACAACAAAACGATACAAACCACCATTTAAAAACTTAACTCACTCTTCCTTACCGATAGTTCGATTTATATTATGCGCCAATTACAACAATAATGAAAATAAATCCGTCCAAATAAACTGGAATTATAATATTTAGAAAATTATATTTTTGGAGAAATTATCAATTTCTTACATGCAGCACTTCCAGGTCGTTCGAGAGTGCAGAGCTATAAGATACAGAAAGCAAAAAAATTAATAATGTCGATACCATTTAAAGTTTGATCTCTTCCTCACTTCGATAAATCAAGCTCTCTTGGTCTGAGTTGCTTGTGACCGCGAACCCAAGTTTCTTTGCCAGTCTCCACATCGTAGATAATGACACCATATAGCTTAGTGACGCTGATACCTGTTCATTGGCGATTTGAGCCATAGCTGCTGGCATATACAAGATGTTCCACACTTTATGCCCGAGCTTTGAGTCTCACTTTGCCAAGACAGAAAGTGGTTTTAATGGCCACATTTATTTACACGCTGTCCTCAAATATTGATTTCTAAATCCTGATGAAGGTTTCATTATCCTAACACGTTTAAAGATGTCCTTAAGTGAATAATCGTTCGATCTAAGCAAAATTCGGCAAAATGTAGGGTCAAACATTGTACTGGGGCCCGTAATGTGCGTTCCTTGCACATCATGAAATGACAAAATTTGTTGAGAATAGAGATGATTGATCTGGCCCTTTTGGATGTGAACCTGTCAACGTATATATATAAGAAATATTTTGAGTGATAATATTATTTTCTTCTATGTAGCAGTTGTAAAAACTGAAATCCTGAAATTAGGTGTTGATAAAATGTCGAATAGATATGAAATATGGGAGATATTATAGTGGTGCATAACTCTGTAAAGCGGAAAATAAATGCTACTCAATAAAATCATCATTTATTCATCACATGTGCTTGTCTGTACTTGCACATTTAAATTTAAAACTGTAATTAATAGTAAAATCTTAATTCCTACATTATTTACAATAATAGATAAGTCTTATTGCCCCTTTTTCCTCAATTATGCCAATTTTTTCTTAATATAGTAATGAATAAAATTTAATGAATACTTATAAAACAATTTTAACCGGTACATTTTAGGAAATCTAAACTAATTAATATAGCGTTTTAAATATCACAGATCAAGCAAGCGCACTTTTTAGGCTGTCCGAGCTTGCAAACGTGAGTAGTTGTCTGTGTCAGGCAAAATGCGTATGCTTTTTCAACATTTATTATTTGGTTTCTATTTCATACAAAATATGGACTTTTCTATTTCTAGATGTCGCAAAATAAGTTAATTCTTTTTGGTAAGTGGGAGTCTGATAATGTCACCGTCAACGAGCTGGGTTTGGTTGATCACATTACCGTGAAAGCTACTCACCCCTTGTTGCCTCATACCGCCGGACGTTATCAAGTTAAACGTTTCCGCAAATCTCTATGCCCTATCGTTGAGCGTATGTGTAACTCTCTCATGATGCATGGTCGCAACAATGGCAAGAAGATCAAGACCATGAATATAATCAAACACACATTCGAGATTATCTACATCCTCACCAATGAGGTGAGTTTTCTTCTATGCATTCCATTTAAAATACTGAATCAATCAGCTTAGGATCTATCTTGCTTCCTAGAATCCTCTTCAAGTTCTCATTAACGCTATTGTAAACAGTGGGGCTCGTGAAGATTCCACTCGTATTGGTCGCGGTGGGACCGTCCGTCGTCAAGCTGTCGACGTTTCTCCCCTTCGTCGCGTTAATCAGGCTATTCAACTTCTCTGTACTGGTGCTCGTGAAGCTGCTTTCCGCAGCAACAGAACCATCGCCGAGTGCTTAGCAGATGAGCTCATTAACGCATCAAAGGGCAGCTCGAACTCTTATGCCATCAAAAAGAAGGATGAGTTGGAGCGTGTCGCCAAATCAAACCGATAAGCGTGTTTCTCTCCCCTGTGGATTCTTGTGTTGCTCCAAAATTGTATAAATTGCTGTAGTACAAGAATGCCCTATTATGGATAATTGATTCTTTCGTCGAGCGTGGGTTTTTTTTAGATATTGCTACTTATTAAAATTTGCTGTGTATCATCTGCGTCGAGCTGTTCTATTTAGTTGTACTTAGGTGCTGTTTTAGACTTTAGATTATCTTATAGGGTGTCTTCGATTCAAAGCTTACTGTTCCAACGGAAGTATCGGAAAATGGTTCGTTTTCTCGATTGTATGGAGGATTTGAGTCTTATCAGTTTGTGTGTGTTGTGTCTTAATAGCAAATAGAACATTCTTTATGTAGTTGACTTGAGGTAGTTATTTCGGGTTTATATTCTAACGTTTCCTCACCGGTATCGCTATGCGAAAATGTCTTGTGTGAGATCAAAGGGAGATTAAGTTCCGCTCATTAAGTTACAGTTGTATATTTTGAGTACTGGAACGAATACTTTTATGGTGTTGGAGTTGTGAATACGTCGGCAGGTTTAGGAATTTTGGCAGGTAACGAAGTTTTGATCAGCTAAGGGGTTGATACGACATCTGGTTGTACACTGCCGAATTAAGCCGGGGGCGGATTGTGTTTATCTGTGATTCCGGGCTTTCATTTAATGACGAGCAATCAATAAAGGTTATAAATGAGGGAAAAGAAGAGAGGTGTATCCTTGAGGCTTTTGGAATATAATCTCAAACTGTAACTTATCACTGAATCAGTAATGTTGAGTGATAGTGGGACTTGTGGTGGTCAGCCCGGTCAGAGGCTATGGATGGGAATGGCGAGCCGCAATAATCTAAGAGAGGTTTTCGAATGTCCAAACCCAATGATATGGGGACTAACCTCACTAACTAATTCTGATCAAGAGGAGTGGTAAATTACAATTTTCTCATAAAGGCGGCTCCAGTATATCTTCCCTCTATTCAAGCCAGGTTTTGTGAACGCTTTTCGTAATGGTGTTGGGACTTTAATGGAATTAAAGGGACGGTAGAATGTGATTCTCTATTTGAGAGTATTCAGAATGCTATTCCTTAACTTGAGATGAGCAATTGAAGGCGTTTGCTTTCAACTGGTCCGGGGAAGTGGACGAAGTTTACAAGATTCTTATCACGTACTGTGGATTATCGATCATTGGCTTTTTCGCTCGTGCATGGGAGTGTAATTTCGCCACTGCTGCAACTATGAGCTTATTAAACTGCCTAACTTTTCGTAATGATTTACAATTATATTAGTAATAAAGTGAATTACTGTTTGAAGTACGGCTCCTCTTACTTTTAAGTATAACTGTAACCACAGTGCTACATCTGTTGTCACTCAGCAATAAGGCAGGGGCTAGCCACTGGTGAAATAGATTCATATTACACTTCTATTTTGATTTCACCTGTTTTGTATTACCTGCAGTCGAGGAAAATATATGACAGTTTAGACTGGTTCGAGTATGAAGGCAAATAAATACTCATTAATTAGATCCTCTGTCAGCGGTATTTGATGAGTGAATGTATTAAACAGAAAAGTTATAAAATCCTTTGATATTAAGCCAACTATTCAATATTATTTGGCAATTGTCACCATTTCTAATATCCTTTAATACTTTCTACTCTTATTTTTTAAGTAGCATCTATTATTTATTAAGATTTACCAAGAAATTCAAATGGAATATAATCTGTCAACATTTCAAAGACCTCTTGAAGGTAGATAACCACAGCTATTAATATATGAGAAGTGTGAACATTGTTATTTTATTCGATACTTCAATAAAGGCTTTTAACATTCAGGAGTACAGCACTCGATATCATTGTAATTCGTTGTTTTAATTGTAAATTAATAGTGTTAGTACAGCAAGATCGAAACTTCATTTTTTTCACTTTTACTTCTAAATTGTAAATTTCGGGATAGTGGTGATGAAATATTATGGAAGTACATGTTGGAATCGATGCGAAAGCTGTCAATACCGCGGATTGTGGAAGTCCCGAGTGACTTAAGAAAACGTCAATAAATGCTAATGTACAAATTAAATGTCAAATAAAATTTCTGTTATGCATACCCTTTTTAAACTGGCTTTTCATAAAACAACAGTAATTAAAATTTTGGAACTTTGGTAATAGGATTATCGCAATGAGAAATAACTGAGTCCTTTATTAAAGAGAGATTCGAAAATTTGATAGAATGCATTTATCAGTTTGAAATATGAAGAGTGACAACTTTAGCATATAAACATGGGTATTGTGGAACGTGTGATCTTAATAGGTAATAAAAGGTAAGTATAATTACGTTAGATCTATTGGGGCTACATCGATCAAATAGGCGGAATAAGTCAAGCCACTCATGTCGCCAGATCAGTTCGGAGGTGGCAGGCAAATAACCTTCAATTTATTAATAAGTAAATTAGATTTATATACAAAACATTTCTTCGTTAGACGTCAGTCATGTCTCGTCGTCGGTGTCTCGGTGTGATGATCAACATCTGTTTAGGTATCTATGTGCAAACACGCAAACACACCACGGGACCACCTGTGGACATCGGAATGGACATCGCCAGTCAATCATTTCTAATCGCCACGTGCCGATAGACATCTGCTGGCTATAGCAATAAGTTAGCATGAAAGGGCATAAAGGCTATAATGGGCATCAAAGATTGAAATAGGGACTAAGAGATATAAATAGTACAAATAGGATTTGGTCATCTTCCCAGTATGATCACGGTTCCCCACCTTTAGCGAGTAAAATTTTTGTTACAGGGAGAGGGTACACCAACCTCTGATGGTTCGATTTCCCCGCCGGTCAAATCTGCGTGCAGACGTGTGTGCTTCCCTTTGGGTAGTTAGGTTGTGGGACAAATTCTAACGCATTTTGTGGCCAACAGAATCCAGCAAAAGTCCCACTTGAATTTGAAGACCTGTTCAAAGAACCAAATAGTGGAGCAAGAAAGGCTTACTCAAATCAGCTTCAGAAACAAGCAGTTTCAATGACTCTCTCCCTCAAGAAGCTTTGGCATAAAAAATTATTTCGGTTAAGTTTTCAAACAACAACAATAATCCTCCCTACATTCAAGACGAGAAGAGATATGCCCGACACTAATACCAATGAACATGACTTTATTTATCCAGATATCCAGCAAAGTACCATCCTAATCAAAATATCTTATTTAGTTACACCCACAGTCAATATCTTTAACAGTGATGTTTATATTAGGTCAAACGGGATCAAAAAATGTAAATATCAAAGTCAGGGGGCTAGACTGGGAGGTCACTGCAATTACTTCATCGCATGCAACAGTGTGTTGATTCCAGTCTTCTTTAAAAGACCTTCCAGAAAAAATGACTCATCTTACGTTCCGGCCATCCTACCAGACACACAAGCTAAGACCCTTTCAGTGCTACCAGCCAGGGCAGAAAAAAGGCAAAAGAACAGGGGATAAGCATTTGTAGAGAATAGGGGAAAACTGGATTACGATACACAGACCGAATAGCAGTAAGCAGGGGTGAGTTGGCTGTTCTTCATCTTCTGTTATTGTGATTAGCAATCAATAAAAACAATCGTCAGATAGGACACTTAGCAGACGTATGAGTCAACGTGTGGTTTTCTCGTTTAAAGGATTCAATACATTTTCGGAATCTATGCCTATTATTTAAAAGTATTACTTTAGTACTCCCTTGATTCCAATTTTCAAAATTACCAGCATTAAGCCTGGTAGTTTTCACTGAAGGGTCTCGTTAAGGCAATAGGTTAAATTCGCTGGCTAGCATCTGAGTTCCCAAAACAATATTGAATGAAGGAGAGAGGAAAGGCATATTGGGGGATTCCAGTCTTGAAACCAAGAGTTTTACATAGCTCCAATTGTGTTTTGGGCCTTAAGATCTTTCAGAGAGTTTAGTTGGAGCTACGTGTTCAGGCAGTAGGTGGAAAGTTTAGAGCGAAGGTTTGGATTTATTTGCAATATTAATAATCAAATTCAGTTCCAGTTACCTGATTGCTGAAGAAAGCCTGCAGCCGAAATGACAAAAATTTTACAGACTTGGTGATGGGGCAACTCCCGTCTTTGGATTTACAGCGACGTTTGATAATGAGGTAGCGAAATTTTCTCTAATATACTTATTTTTTATTACTCAAAGCTAAAAAAACACGAACCTGTTTACCTAATTCATTAATTGTTGCGGTAAGGTCATACAAAATATATGATCGTGATGTTGTATAGATGATCAGGTCACAGCCAACGGTTGTCGCCATTCTGACAGTCAATCAGATTAAACTTATTACTACCCTTTTTATTTAACGTTTTTGGGTATTCCAGTAGTACAGATTTCAAACTAGTGTGCTGACGTGAGTTGCTTTGGAAGATAATCCCCATGTGAGTAAAGTCTTTTACAGTTATCATCATTATTATTTTATGTTATCATTGTTGTTGCATTTATTTCATTTTAGATGGAGACAAAGAGGATAAAACTTTTCGGAAAGTGGGATCCAACTGAAGTTATTATCAGTGATCTGAGTTTAATTGACCACATTGCCATTCATCCCTCTAACCACCCTTCACTACCACATACCACTGGACGTTATCAAGTAAAACGTTTCCGCAAATCACAGTGCCCTATTATTGAACGCGTATGTAATGCTCTCATGATGCACGGACGAAATAATGGCAAGAAAATGAAGGCTATGACCATACTGAAACATACATTTGAAATTATTGACATCTTAACGGGAGAAGTAAGTCAGAGGCTTCTTAATATAACCGTGTGAAATATGTTTTTAAGCGGTTAAAAGTGACGTTTTCCTCCTCCTTTCTCTTTACAGAACCCTTACCAAGTTCTCATCAACGCCATTTTGAACAGCGGTCCTTGTGAGGATTCCACTCGTATTGGTCGTGGCGGTACAGTGCGTCGCAATGCTGTTGATGTTTCTCCCCTGCGACGTATCAACCAAGCTATTCAGCTCCTCTGTGCTGGCGCACGTGAAGCCACTTGGCGCAACCAGAAAACTGTTGCCGAATGCTTGGCCGATGAGCTCATCAATGCTTCAAAAGGGAGCTCAACCGCGTATGCAATTAAGAAGAAGGATGAAATCGAACGTGTCGCCAAATCTAATCGTTAAAGTGGCTACTTTGAAATCCACATTCATGTTATTGAATATATGTTCTTTTGAATAAAGTGGTCTGCTTGAATTCTTTGTCATGCTACTATTTGTCGACTTTTATATTGTTTGTTCTCATTAACATTTTGACTTGGCATTGACTTAACGTCCACCTTTCATAAGCCGTTTAAGTCATAAATACATTTTCTCCTGCTATTACTAGACATGATCCTAGAATTCTACTCAGCTGGCATATCCTATGAAATAACAGAGGGGATAATATGATCAAGTGGGAGTAGGGGTAAAAAGTTACGTTTTAACTTCGGGCAAGAGTGAGCTAATTAGAAGACTTATTACGTAATGCCCACTAAATAGGTAAAAGCGGATAAAATACAAAAATATTTTAGTTTGTTGTTCCTAAAAACTAATAAGTATTAGGATATGTTAAGGATGCTGATAATACAATGGAATACTACGTTATCATGGAATGTGACCTTAAATTTATTAGTTCTCAGCGTTCTTAGGTAAAATGTTTAGTCTAACCTTGGAAAGATGAAATTGATTAATAGTTAGTTGTCGGATGATGTATCACAATAATAAGAGAGTTATGATTTAAATCTCCATATTCCAGCTAAAAGAAAGAGAGAGAAAATCAGTTAATGGTTAACTGACTCTGTTCAAAATTAACTGCATCAAAACAGTCAAATAATTGAAATATATAGTCCAGAACGAATACAACAAATATAAATTTGCGTCCATTATGAAGCGGATGTCGACGCATCATCGGAACTATCTCCATTCCCTGTACGCTGCGAATAATCGAATCTGGAAACAGGTCCTCTGGGTATCATCTTGGATGTCTTTGAGCTCCTATCGCTAGGAAATAATAGAACTCCCGAAATTCAACCTAGGAATCAACGAAACTCTTCGTTCGGAACGCTCCAGGAAACCACTCAAAAGATTCTAGTTGGATCCAACATTCAAAGGGCAGGATAAAAAACTTTCGCCGGACGATGCTGGATAAAATGGAATATTTTAATAAAAAATTGAAATTGCAATTATACATTTGTTCATGTTGTCATTATTTACACATTTTACATATTTGTTAAAAAGTGCTAAAATTGGAGGTCGCTTGGTAGAATTTGGAATATGTGGCTGAGGCCGGCTTAATCCATTGTCATTAGTAAATTCGGAAGACTTATGGGTATTTTAGGAGGCCACTAAGGTTATAACTGAAATATTTAGCATTTTTCAAACTACTATTTATATTCCCTTGATGAATGCGAAGCATATTCTGTCTTTCTACTGTGCAGATTAATAAAATCTAAATTGTGACAAAAGAGCCTGTAGCGAATACTACACAAGTAAGCCTTTTGCAAAATCTTATTAATTCACTTAAAAGTCCATTAGCTGCTGACAAGAACAACCGACCTCCAGTAGAGCCCTCTAGTATAAATTTATCCCCAAAATTAGCTAGGCTGTGTTCAAAGTAGCAAGAACAAAGGTATCGGGTAGAGAAAACTCCTTACAAACTATCGCCCACTGACAACACGCTTAGTCATTAAGTACAATCCAGCCTACGCTGCAGGAATACTGATCGCTGATTGACTGGGAAGACCTCGCTTGCTCGTTATTCAATCTGTGGCACGACCGCACTTCCCAGGATGTTCAAGCACGCGCAAGATTCATCTGATCAGCCTTGGTAGGGTTATGAACTCCACAAGCCTTTACGTATAAGTATCTCCACATCCGCATATTCTAAGAGATTTTTACTCCTCAATCTTCTCTTTGAATCACATGACTATTTTCCTATATTTTCGTTGCCTGATTTGTCGGTAATTCTTCATAATTTCTCATTAAACATAATTAAGAATCAATAAGCAGATATATTTCAAGGAAAACTGGTCACTATTCAAAGGAATGTATCAATGAAATTGCTTGATTAATGTGCAGCTTTGTCTATATGCCCGATTTGCAGTGCCACCGTTTTCATCGATATTAAATAAATGATTTTAGCTAACTTTTAGGTAGTCGATAGTGTCTCTTTGCTTCTGGATTGTCTTAAATAGGCGTTCAAGACAGTTAATGAATGTTTAGTATAACATTGTATAATCTTTGAAATAACCGGGTTGTTTAAGTACCAGTCCTACCTCCACATGTCTTAGACACTTCAACACATTAAAAATTGTTCTTTTAGGCGTATTCCTTCGCCAATGCCTTTGAATAACAGTCTTATCTGTCAAACGGAAAAAGTGCTTGAAAGTGGTTGATGTATTTCATACTGGACTTTCAAATTTATAAGTCAAAGATTTTAAAATTCGATTGGAATTACTCACATACCGATTTTTCCCATTGTTCCCAACATCCATTAGCGACTTCCAGATTTACATTAATATCTCCGATATTTTTGGATACTGTCTTAATTTCACCTAGTAAAAATTAATTATTTTACCTGTGAATGGAGAATGCATGACATGCAATCATTAGAATGTCGACTGCTTCAATTTCGGCTGACAGACGAACATTCGTGGCATAAAATTTATTAAAATAAGCGCCTTAAATATGAGAAAATCCTTGGGGTACTGTTGCATAAAAAATTGACTTTTTAAAACGTAATAAAGTTTAGACGAAAAAAGATGTTGCTTGCCTCCATGATCAATTCAGCAACTTTGTGGAGTTTATTCTAAACGTTTTTATCAGATATTCAGTTATTTATCTTTTGTTCAGACACAAACATATTTCTCTTCCGCAGTTGTTTATTTATTTGAGTCAGCTAGCAATTCACCCAGTTCATTTCTAATTCAGCATTTCGTTTCATTCATTCAATTCCAAACGTATTGACTGCATTCTGTTTATATAAGCTTACCGTACGAATCACACAAATTGCTCCTAATAAATTATGAATTATTTATCTTACTAGTTTTAATAAACTTTATTCTAGCTATAAAATAACACGATAAAGATATTAATTAGTGATTTATCACATTCATTTTGCTTTCAAAAATGTGCCATTATTCCCTTTACATCACTCCTTCGATTATACATAGTCGAGAATTATTGGGCGTTTTCAATTCTAACCTAAGACAAAATGATTTCTCACAAGAAAAATAAAATTTACGATTTTGAAAAAATCTCACCTCGAAATTAGAAGTGGATAATTGCATTTGGCATTATTTTGCCATATATCCGGACACTTTTCACCTTAGAATTATTCATTTCAAACTTCTATTAGATGTCTATGGAGGGAATTTCAATTGTAGTGAAACCTAATCAATTCTACTTCGAAACGATGTTAAAATTGCATTGGTGGGAATGTTTCATTTGTATTGAATAATGCTTAAATCACAAATTAGATCACCTGCATTCAAGTTTAATGAAAAAGGACATCGTAAATTAAATAACGTTTAATTTCTTTACTTGCACGGATGCAGAATCATCATTGGTAGAATACAGAGTTGAAGTTCTAACAAGTTCTAATGGCATTCACTGAACTGAAAAACGATGGATTCTACTACAACAAGAACTTATCCTCAGTCGATCATTTCTGATCCCTAGGTATTGATTGACATCCGATGTCTAAAGTGAGCATTTTTATTACAAAATTACTAGAATTCAAGAAAAATTCCAGACATTAAGTTGTACGGTGACAGACAATGCAAGGAGTCGGAATGAATATAGAACTTCAACTCTGTATTCTACCAATGATGATTCTGCATCCGTGCAAGTAAAGAAATTAAACGTTATTTAATTTACGATGTCCTTTTTCATTAAACTTGAATGCAGGTGATCTAATTTGTGATTTAAGCATTATTCAATACAAATGAAACATTCCCACCAATGCAATTTTAACATCGTTTCGAAGTAGAATTGATTAGGTTTCACTACAATTGAAATTCCCTCCATAGACATCTAATAGAAGTTTGAAATGAATAATTCTAAGCTGAAAAGTGTCCGGATATATGGCAAAATAACGTTAAGTGCAATCGAACTATGGGCATGGTAGTCACCGCATGACGCCAATCGCCGGATTTCTTGGAATCATGTGGAGAACGGATGACCACTTACCGGAAGAACGTTGAATAATGTCAGGATCAAACATGTCTTCGAATTCGTCATTGGTGGTCTTATATAGGATTGGAGGAAGACGACGGACTCGAGCCTCAACAGTGTTTCTATGGTTAGTAATTGAGTGCGCGAGAGTGCTTTAAAGTTTTGCCTCGACAAATGGGGTTGGTGAGGCCAGTGAATATTTTACTGATTAAGTGGAAGGAGACTCAGAAGTTGAACATAGGTTATAGAACAGTAATTGGGACAGGGATACTCGATACACTTGGAGTGAAGGCTTACTAAGATATCAAGTAACTTTTTTCTGCTGAGATGAAGTAGGAGGCTGAAGTGACAAAGGAAATCAGCGCCAATAACTGGTTTTGGGGAATCATCAATGATAAAAATCCATCAAAGTATTCTGCGGGGACAAAGATCCAGAGCGACAGATTTCTGGCAGTATGTCTTAATTGGGGATTCGTTGAAGTTGAATAGGAAGTTCGATCATCAGGGGTAAGAGGAAATACAGAATTCTAATGTCCGGAATCGATCAGATAAGATATTCTGGAATTTCGATCTTAAAGGAAAAGGTGATTACCTAAATAAAATCTAACGGTTTCCACCACTACTTCCTGGCATGTTTGTGCCTGAAATGGGTAGGAAAAAGTGGAGTGGCTTGTCGAAGTACCGTATTTGCGGTGACACCAGAAAATTTTATTTTCTTTTTTTTACGTCTTCTGAACGACGTCGGGATTGTGAACGTCTGAGTCTATTGAATGGGCGAACGCGTGGCTGATTTTTCTGCAGAGTTATAGCATCAATGTTCGCTTTTAGTCCCAGTATTCACTCCTCCATGCTGCCATCGGTTCATTTTTAGAATGGGAAGGGTTTGGCGTAGGGGGAATCTCGTCGATTCTTGGTGAGCCGTGATTTTCGATTATGCTGTCTGTCACTTCTGCCACTGACTCTGTTGGTTTTGTTTTGAGTGCACTTGCTAAGATAGGTTGTACATACAGAGGGAGATTTTTAACGTGGGTAGCTTCCGAAGCTCTGTATCAAATAAGTCTTCAGGTGCCAGTTGTTTCATCCTTCCCAGCAAGGCAGTTAGGTGCATATCTCCAGCACACTTCTGCTAAAGTAACTTTTGTACTCGTTTAGCTGCGGTAGGTTGGGATTGTTGTAATATAGCCGCTTTAAGATCATCATAGGGATTTAAAGAAGGTATTTGGATTATGTCTGCAAAAAACTCACAATTTTCCCATTCACAATGGCAACCAAATCCGGTCGATTAAAAACTTCAGGTCCCCAGTTTTCACTAAACAATTATCTCAGGGAATTTCATTGTCCTCGATGCATTTTTCGCATGAATGATATCACTATCCAAGCTGTGGCATGCCCGTTTTCTATTCGCTCTGACCCCACAAGTTACCGAGCTTGTGCTAGACATCATTCCTTAAACAGTCCAAAGCCTCCCCCAATGACCTCACGCTTGCCATTCTGGAGTGTATCAAGAAGCCGAAATCACAACTAAGCCGATATTTATTGGCTGAGATGCATAGAATTTTACAGAGGCTACAATCTGTTGATTCACAGTATCATGAAAATGAGAGAGAAGACAGTTCCTCCACAACTATTATCCGAGAAAAGGAATTTGACATAGAGCAGTTCCATACTTATAATCGGAAACGCTCTACAGAACTTCCGATCATCGCTGGTGATTCCAACTCTGAACGAGAAAAAGAAGCGGCCCCAACAGGCTCCCTTCACGTAATAACAAATACTTATTAATCACAGTACGAAAAAGAATCGAAATTTGCCTGTGAAAACGAATCAGATTTATTAGAGCATCGAGAAGATTGTATTATACCATTGTCTTTAGGAAGAATAAACAGTGCTTATTAACTACACAACTTCGATTAAAGGCGCATACCATAAATATACGTATACACGCGACAATGGTGCAGGTATTAATGCTGTAAACCGTCTCTTCATATCAAGGTAAGCACCATAATATCATTACATGAAAAGAAATTCAGTGTATGTCAGTCAATTGCCACCTCATGAGAGTAGTAATCAATTATCCTCGGTTGTATAGGTAGGAAAATACTTATAGTATAGTCTGTAAATAATATTATAGACTACCATCCTCCAACGAATGTTTTCATTACTGCAATTTCTATGTTAAATTTATATTCCATTTGCTGCAATCAATAAAAATTAATACCCGACTTCACTTTCAGGAAGATAGACTATTCTGTGATGTACTAGCACTGATAAATCTAATCACTCCAAACTGTGGACTGTACTAAGCAATTTATTCATGTGCAAATATCGATTGACACTCATCCTAAGTGATTTCTGACTGACTGATTTTTAGGGGCAGTGCACACAAAAATTGGACGTATTTTAAAGGAAGCCAGGAGGACGAAAGATGAGACCCTCAAGTTCCTTGGAATTAATTTCAAATAGATGTCACTTCTTCCATTCACTACTTGCTTTTGATGTGGGAACGAATTTTATATCCTTTCGTGTTCTTAGGCTCGTGAAAAGTGAATGTAAGACAAATTTGCAAGCTTCTTTTTGCATGGCTGTCAATAAGAATGTTTGTTTATTTTATCTGTGAATTTTTTGGAATCGTGGTTTTCGTTCTACAGCGGTCACGAGTTAGGGCCCAAGTAAACTTCGACTTCCGGCTGATAGCGGAAATCTGATAACAGAGTTGCATGCCCCCCAGCAGAAATTGCACAACAAAATCCTTTGCGAAGGGGATGGCAGGTAGGAAGGTTAGGCAGGACTAAATGTTTCATTTTACGAAT
>CAADRB010000033.1:414461-445676 GCA_900708905.1 Hymenolepis diminuta
ACGAATTTATATAGTGCCTACTTCCGATTAAAATGGTTTTGTAAGCCTGCAAACTTGAGTCATTTATTTTCCATCAATGGTGTCCCATTTGCTTAATAGCTGAGATGTGTTCAACTTCTATCCCTTGCTGTTTCAGATCCATTTAATCCATATTATCACTATTTTCTGAAATTAAAATAAACATGGACAATAATTTGCCGCTATATTTTGCAGCGTTTCTGTAAATAAATTGTGAATCTTCCTGCAAATAGACCATGAATTAGAATAAATAATGTCAATATTAGTTATTTAAACATTTCAAATAGGCAGTGGTTCGGTTTTCATTATTATTTCCGTAAAGTTCAAAGATTGTTATTGCACCAACTTCAAATATTATTTCTATGAATATATCTAAAATACTCTTTATAAGTAATCAGATTTTTGGAATATAACTGGGAAGGTTATAATCAGTTAATGTAAAATTCTTCAATTCTTTTCATTTAATAATTTGTTAAAATTTTATATTAATATGTTAACAGTTAGTCATTAATTTGCATATATTTTATTTTATATATATTATTCATTTTAGATTGTTTTACGAAGTCGCTATGGTTTAGAGATATATTATTGGTTTTTCTATTGGTACAATCAATTTTGCCTCTCTTTGGCTGCACCCAATCAGACAGTTTACTTAGTTATCGATGCTGTTTTCATTTAGGTTTCATTGAGTTATGCATTACTGCAAATGAATCATATTAATTTAGTTAAAGTAAGTGCCATGTTAATCCATTATTAATTTATCTTATCTTCAGGTACTTGTTGTAGCTGCAGCATTTCAGTCTGTTCTGTTACCCGCATTTTGTTCAAATTCTCGTAAGCTCCCCATTAAATGCAATCTTCAACTTGAAGAGAAGGATGTAAAAATAAGCAAATATCTCCTAAAGAACCTTTCAGAAAACTGCACTGATATTTCTATAATTTCTATTGACGCCATATGTCGGATTATTGATATTGATGCGTTCCAAGGATTCCCACAGCTGACGTCCCTTACTATACGGTCTAATTTATCGACTGTGGAAAACTACCAGTGGTTGCAAGGACTTGAGACATTGGAAAACCTCAATCTTTCTCACTGTAACATTGAATTTCTTAATACTGCAGGATTCACCTCAGGATTTCCCAATCTTCGAATTGTCGATCTCAGTCATAATGTTATGTCATACATCTTCTTGCCTTTCCTATTTAGTACTCCAAAACTTGAACAGCTCGATCTTTCATCTAACTCCTTTAAAAATTTCCCCGACATATCTTCTCCCATTCTCTCTGTAAATATTGTAAATAACCCTCTCCAATGCACCTGCACAAATGTCGAATTACAAAATCGTCGTACTTTCTTGACTCTTGGATATACTTGTGGTCTGTCTCCTTGTCCCTACTATCTGAGTTTTTATACCCCCGTTTCAACCCAAAATATTTCCCTTCTTGTTTCTCAAAAGTTCAATATCTCTTGTCGCGTTAATGCATCAAGCAACATTAAATTGGGCATCTTTTCTCCTCTCGGATTCATACCTGGTCCTTCATATGATGCTAATTCGAATGGGTCATTCCAGTCCACTTACCAATACACCGTACTCCCTGTACAACGCTCAATACATATAATCCTTCAAAGGTCAGAGTCGTCATTATTTGCAACGATTGATTATGCTCGAGGCCATCATGCTGGCGTATGGCGGTGCGCCGCCCTTTCTGAAGGTGGCCTTGTCCTAGACAACCGGATCTATCTCGTCAAGACCAGTACGGGTGTTAAAAAACTCTTTTTCCACACTACAATCCTTGGTCTCTTTGTCATGGCTATTACGCTTGTTCTTGGACTCATTGTTGGTGGAATTCGGTATCTAATTGAAACTGACTGCTTTAGACAACCTCAGAAACATAAATATGTCGTGCGACCTCTAATTGGTATTATTCCCGTTCCAGCTATTGGTCCTATTGATGCAACATTTGTTGAAGACATCCCGATTGATCAGAGAATTTGTCCCTCGTGTATGGCAAAGTCCTTTTTCTTCTGCGGCTACTGCAATGATCATCACTTTTTCTCCAATTTTGAGATGAGACAAAGTGAAGACGCTATGCCAGTGATCCCGCCTCCCCCTTATAATCAACAACTACCTAATAATGCCATCATTGATACGTCAGGCTTCCTAAATGGTAATGAGGAAAAAAGGGAGAATGAGGATAAAATTGAGTGCATTGAAGTGATCATTCCGAATAATAATCGACAAAACTCTCAAAAAAATGTTATTAATTATGCCTTCCCCTCCGAATTCTGCCATTGTCATCATTTTGAAGTTCGTTTTACGAATGATGGTGAGATGCAAACTTCAGCTGCGCTTCGGGATGTGAAGTTGATTTGTCAAGATGAACAGTTGGCTCAAGAGTATACGGAAGTGTTGGAAAGACTCCAAGCAGCTGCCAAATCAAATGATCCTGCTACGTTCAAAGTCCGTCTGGATGAATTCCGTGAACGGTTGGTTCATGACGTTGGTAGGAGAGTGAGAGTTGCGCGGGAAGAGATTGTAGCATTCACAGAACGATCAGTAAGATCTGTAGCACGTCTGCGGAACCAAGGAGGTGTTGTAGTGCAGTTTATGAAAGCTGGACTCTCCCAAGTTCGAGATGGAATGAGAAGTGTTGCGGAAATGTGTGCTGGAGGATCGGGTGAGAGTACTGAAAGTGTTACTGATGCTATGGAGACTATTGGGCAATCAATATCTGTGGTCAGTATTTATAAAGACGAGACTACCAGGAAACCGAAAGAGAGATTTGTCTCATACTTTAGGTTCTGATCAAGTTTTCTGCTTCCCTTCCCCTATCACCATCACCAATTGTCTTTCGGAGTCTTTCTGATGAAGGGTTGACCGTTGACATGCAAGCGACTGGATTCGTTGTGTGCAGCAAGACTTTTCTGTTTTTAAACCAACACGTTTCTTCCGTGAAAGTCCCATTCTTTTTTAACTATTTACTATTTCTTAAAAATGAATTGCCCTTGTGTTTGTGGGTATGATGTTGAAGGGGGAATTTATGATCGATTAATTAGTAAAGCAGCGGGTTTGATATGATACTGTGACTAGGAGACGTAAGAGAGCATCAGATTAGGGGCACGTGGGAATTGTATCTGTCCTTTGTGAACTTTATGCGCATGACTGTAATTGGGACTTAGCCATTGTGAGCAATAGGTAATAAGATGTGGAAATTTTGCGATATACCCTTAAGGAAGATGAGATTTAGAAGCTAATGAAGTGCATTTATAGTGGGTCTGGTGTCTACGAGTAGATTTTTTTCCAAAGCTAAAGGAAAAACAAGTCGTCAATCAGTCCTTCTAGTAGACCGTCTACTACTAAGAATATTTAAGAGGTGGTTAGCATCTAGGGTATCGGATTTCCCCTAGGTATTTTTTAAGTCATAGGTTTCGTTTTCTACCAATTTTCATTGCGTCAACAGGGTAGAAAGAGAAGGCAAAACAGTGGTAAGCAGAGTTTATTGGGAGAGGACTACGAACCACAAGGGGGTGGGAGTGCGTTTGTGTAGCGAAACCGATCTGATGCGCATATACATAGGTGTTTATTTTGGGGGACAAATGTACTTTTAAGTAAAATGGAGACAGTCAGGAATGACAAAAGAATTAGAGTTTGTAGGTAGAGCCTTGGCAACGCACTTTGAGATTAATCAGCTGAAATAGATTGATTAAGATTCTAGGTTAAGCCTCGGCAACAATGATTGTCCCAACCCACTGGAAAGATGCATTTGGATCGATCGAGCTCGTTACTATCCCAGAACAAAAGTAACTTAACGGGAAATCGCAGAAAGGATTTCTTAAGACTTTATTTATGTTACATAGGCTGAAAAAATCAGAAGCAATCTGATCGGAAATCGAATCAAATATTTTTAATGAGCGCTAGCCAAACTCATAAGTTTCTTCCCTCATATAGTGGATTATTGATTACAGAATTTCTGCGCTTGCACCTGAATATGTAGGACCATTACTAAAGCAAGTTTCGGCTAACCACCCAGAAACTCAACTGCTAATTATCCCTTTCTATATAAGGAAACTTATTTTCTTATTTAAGCATAATTGTTTGGTCTATTGGTTTTCGCCCTAGAGTGCGAGTAGTTGTAGCTTTATAAAACAACGTTACAGGAGTGATCTAGCTGCCCAATTTCAACTAATGCTAGTTATTCCCGATGGTCGAAACCCGTATATTTGATATACAGAGAGACTGGAAGGGACTTTATATTTTAGTCACTTCAATTAAATAATGATAAATGGCATGGAAAGCACCCATGGGGAGATGGCAGGGCGCGTTGTGTATGAGTAAAATATTGACCGGAGTGGTTGATAACCAATTAATATGTAGTCGGATGGTCTATGCATTTGTTTCTTATAATATGGGTAGTGTAGTGGTGCGATTTATTTTCGAAAGGCTGCGCATACCAATACTCCTTATGAGTTTAGTCAGTTACATTATTGCAGACATTGGTACGGAAATATTCTAGCAAAATATTACAATTTTTAGACTTCATTTACTATCTAGCTCAAGATACTTCACAAAGGAAAATGCGTGCATTTATGAATAAAGTGAATATGCGAGATTGAGAAATTTTATTCGACACTTTAGGGCCGGTTTATTAGCCGTAACTGGATTTTAATCCGAGGTCAAAACGGTCGAAAAGGTCAGCTCATATACTCCCTATTCTCCTGTTGATCAGCCGTCTTATTTTTTATAGTTTCATTCGAATTGCAAAGATCAAGAAGACGCTGATGAAACGCGAAAAAGTGATAGGCCCTCAGAGCAGGTTATGTGCGATTTTGCAAGGACAAGATTCAAAATCAACTAAGGTCAATTCAAGGCTGCTATTAGGTCAATTTTTATTATCTGAACTTTCGCTTTGTGTTTACGTATCTTTAACTTCAAGTCAATACAAGATTAAATAATACACTTCAAGATAATCTCAGGTTATTAAAATAATAAAATCTATCATTTCCGAAGGGTTAGAAATGGGGCATTGGAAGTAGTTGTGCGGATGATATTTTTTTTACAAGAAAAATTTGACAACCTGACTTTCCTTTTTCCTGCTGTTATAATACTTGATAGAGAACTGTCTAATACAAGGAATTGTATACCTTTTCAGGACGGAACGGTTGAGGTCTTTTGAGTCGAAGCACAACCTACTCACTTATCATTTCATTTCGATGACTAATTTACATTCTGAATAAGGTAAGCTAGAAGCTTTAAAATTGAAAGAAATCCAACTACTGTTCTAAGAATAGATAATTTTGCTTAAAACTGCACCAATTTCAGCCATCAATTGAGACTATTTTATATTCATTTGAATACAATTTTGATATGCCGAATTCGGTGATGTTTTTCTCCCATAAGTTCTAAGTTTCTCGAAAAATAGTAATACCAAAATACACCGAGTTGCAATGGAGAACCTCGGAAAACAATAGCAACTTTTGCCACCAATTTTCCTCATTAATAACATTTCGTCGATACTTCATCACCATGATGATTTAAAAATCGGTAATACGATTGGAGTCTGTAGTGAAAAATAGAGTTCAACTGGAACATAAAAATGTGCGATAATCATGGGAAGGCACAATACTCGGTGGCTATTTACCTCTTTATTAGTAAAGTAAGTGCAAAATAATTATATATATTTGATGGAATAACTATTGGATTTATTCAGCATACAGTTTTAACTTCTGATAATAATTCACTTTGATTGAAATAGTGTGCCAGTGCTCGTATCAAACTTCAACTTCGATAGGAACAGGAGATCTGACATCACAGATGAGCCATATTAAGAAACCGGAGATGAAACACAAAACAATGGATTGCCACTCAGAGTAAACTGAATAAATGTGATAATAAGTCATGCTTGATTTTGCAAGAACACAAGCTCTGACTCGAGGTCAATACCCTTGTGCTAAGTCGTTAGCTCAAGTAGGTTATTGGATTAAAGCTTATAGTGCGTAAGAACTAACTCGGATCTCTGGGACCCTAATTATCAGTTGATTTTTTATCGATTACTCATCAACGAACAATGGGCGCGAAATCTGCAAAACGCCTTATCGTACCCCAATAAATTCCCTTAATCACAGCCCGACTTGCTCTCGCTTAGTACGGGCGCTTTTCTCTTCCAAGTCCCAATACCTCCTCCCTCTCTAATCTCACAACTTTTGTCCAATGCATACTTAGTCTTCTCTTTTGGATCAAGTAAGCCTTAGATTATTTAAAGGTCATCTGAAGTTAAAACATTAAAATATCCCTTTCAAGATCTACAGCATCTTGAAGTGGGATAAAAGTGGAATTAGTAACTGTTTTTGAGCCTACATTTTTTCTGTTTTTTCACCATCAATTTAAAAAATGGCTTCATATTTTCTTCTTATGCTATAACACTTGCCAGAGAATTGTCTAATATTGAGAATTTTTCTGCCTTTACAGAGCGAATAAAGAAAATAAAGCGGATGAGGTTTTTGAAATAAATTATAATGAGGCCAACTATATTTCCTTAAGCTGTAATTTTAATGCCTCAATAGCGGAAATATTTCCATCTACAAGATCTATACCATTCCCGACGATCACTTATCTCTCAGTTACGGAAAAACAACGATATTCTGATATGCCATAACGCAAATTCGGAGCCTTGAGAACAAAATAACTACCTTTGTCACCAATTTCCGGTAATTTAAACGTTAAATCAATTTTTCACGCAAAAAAGGTCTTAGCAATCGATAAAATGTTTGGGCTTTGCACTGAGAAGTGAACTGAATCAGGTAAAGGAAGATAAAATACGATGAGGCAATGTTTTGTCCCAAATATGTGGAAGAGCAAACGAAGTGGATATAGGCGTGATTATTAGCAAAATAAACACCAAAATGCAACGGAGAGTTGATAAAATTGCTTTCGAAATCCGTAAATTAGTTTTTTGCTTTTGTATAGCCTCAACTGCAGAATACTACGTGAATGCTGGACAAATTTGTTCACTCATGTGCTGATCACAGATAAACCGCTGATCTTAAAGGTAAACTCGTCTCGACTATTCCTAAAGTACCGGTATTTCAATGAATCATTATTAAAATATAGTAAGATCGATCGAATTTGGTCAATAATCTATTAGGTCATTTTTAGTACATAAAATAAATGAGGCTGTCAGACAAAATAGATAATAAAATCTTCCATCATGTAAATCGATATCTTGTGCAATTTTACACAAAACTAAGTTGAAATAAATCTTAAAATCCTTAGGTATAAAAGATAAAGAGGTATCAATCTCAAATCAAGCTGTAGAAAATCTTCACTATTTGTTCTCGAAATCACTCAACTTCACCCTCTCCCTCCATTTGTAGCTATTATATTGGCAATCATGTATCTCAGTCACATTCTCATTCTTGACAATCATATAGAATATGTTTGGCCTAATAAATTTAAAATTTGATCTTAATGTTAAAATTATTAAGTTTTGTACATATATTAAAGAATTCTTAACCTAAGACTTTGTAAATTCGACAGATTGGTCAAATCTGGTCAATTAAGATAATGAAGATCTTTAATTGGTTTATTAACTTAGACGTCCCGTTTAAAATTATCAATATAAATCAATGTTTATTATATATCATATTAAACGAAAGTTCATAAAAGTCATTTCAAGGTGCTTGAACAAGTGCACTTATGCTCCCAATTTTAAACAATGCCTGATTTGACATACCTTCCCTTCAACGATATGCAATTAGCGATATGGAATGATAAAAGTAATCGTTCAGGAGGTCTTGATGAGGATCCTATCTGTTTATGCAGCAATTGGACACAAAAGATGGCACGCTAAGAAACGACTGCATATATATTCTTATATTTAGTCCTTTTGATCATAACGCCGTATCAAAGGGCTGGAGGATATGGCTGTCAATATAGCATCACCAGGGGGAAAGTGAAAATGTGAAATTTCGGTATTAAAACAAAGATTCCTATGTAGCTCTAGCAAAGGGTTACAATTGGTTACTTCTTGCCTTTAAGATTGAGATATTTGAGGCATTCCGTTTTGGTTTTGAATAGTAAACATTTCCATTCGATTATATTTTCTCAATCCTGCATTTTACAAAATACTTAAAATAATCCAATGACAGAAGAAAGATTTTAAAAGATCGGGCAGTAACTAAGCTCCCATTTTATTATTCCATAACTGTTTATTGCCATAAACTGTGATTTGCAGCTTGCACATTCCACTGCTTTGACTGCCATACCGAGGGAAGTGGTATTCCAGATGACATAGCTTAGTCCAGCATTTCTTCAGTGTTAAGTTTCATGGTTAGTCATTGAGCAGTGGTCTTTAACATACTGAACAAACTGGAAACTAACTGCTTCTATGAAGATAATGTTTTTCGACAGCATATTTTTTAAGTTCTTCTCTTTTTAAAATGTTTCCCAAAGTGTCTTTATTCTTCAATAATTTTCTTGTTTATCTTTAAAACTTCCAAAAATATGATATTCAAGACAAATCATTTCATGTTTGTAGAACCTATCTTAGTTTTAATATATACTATTTGCAAAAAATATTTCCTTATCGAGAGGGAAATGCATGTAGAGAACGTACTTTTGAGAAAAGGTCGGGCTACGGGCAATGAAAGGTTAGAGAAATTTGGGCAACTAGAACAAGGTATATTAATTAGAGTGAAACATGTATATATGTTGTCCTTAATGAAAGAGTCTTATTAGCATTTTGTAAAATATAATGATTATTGTAAAATTTTAATCGTGGGAACGTTTACTGTCTCTGGGTTCTGCCAACTAGTAGAAATGTGTACTATACTATTGACGTCGATTACCCCTTTTGACTGGGGTACAAATAACAAACTTGCTTGAAAAGACCGTTACTGGAGCATCAATACTTTCATTTTCAATGGATTTATGAAGGTTATTAGTGCGAAGTTGCAAATTTTCATTTAAAAACCTTTGTTTAAGGGTTAAAAGTTGTCACCGGTTAATCGACCAGTTGAATGCAAACTTATAACATTTGGTTGAATGTTTTATATAGGAATATGTCCTTGTTTACTTTGAATTTTCAAATACATGTAACAATTTCATTAAGTTACCCTGGCTCGTATCAACTAACCGTTCTCAGATGTTATATGAGACAAGTTAATAATTCCTCAACTCCTACAGTCAGAGTTTTTGGTAGGTTAGAAATGGATTTCAGGTGAGACAAAATCCTTTTGATGTCCTGACATATCTCGATTCACGCTTCAAGTCTTAACAACAAAATTGTACAATTCTTTGAGTTTAGATACTTACTCACGTTACAAATTGCAAACCTTGGCTTCGCGGTGGCACGACAAAAGACTTGCATGCTTTACCCATGCGAAGGTGTATGAATAAGGGAGCAGGCTTGAGATGTGAAACGAGAAAGGGAGTCAATAACAAGCAGGTAATTGATTTGGGATTGGCAGCACTATGTTGACAATAGTTTCCTAAGGGGAAAGGTTCAATTTGTGATGCTCAATCTTCTCCATGTGATTTTCGAGATTCATGAGTGCCGTAATATCTATGATATTCAGAGCTTATTGACCTCTGATCCAACTCCGTAATTGGATTTGTGTGTGTATTTTACAGTCAATAGCAAGAAGCGAAAAATTCATAATAGCACGATTTCCTATTGTTTGACACAATGAATAATAGTCATATATAGCATTTACAACAAAACCTTAAAGTATTTCAGTTCTTGATTATCTGCATTACATTAAGCCAGTAAGTACATAGACAGATTTCAAGGGTAAGCAACTAAAGAGGAAGGAATCGAAATTGTTAATATGAAATTATGCATTGGCTTTATTATCTACTTTAAAAGCACATATAAAGAAAGAAAGATGAAGACATTCGCTATTTTGTATTATGAAAAAGAATTAAGAGAGCTTAGCAGAAGGTACCACTGTTTCTCATTTAATACTGAACAATAGGCGCAGCATTGACCTATAGTAATTCGACTTATCATATAAATTACCTGAACTTTTATAATTCCATAAAAAGCCACTTGACTGACTTAACATATTCTTCCAGAGTTCAAAACAGTTGAAAATTCTGACTTTAAGTAGTGGATTATTTCAGGAAAGGTTACATCGTATCATAAGTTTTATTAGATGGAAGTGTTGACGCAAAGTTTTATCTAGTTTCTCTATTTCTCAATCTCATAGTTTAGGTTGAGTTTTAAAGTGCTATTGTAGAATAATTAAATTTAGAGCTTTAACGTCCTACACACGAACGACAATCATGTGAAATGTCCTGCAGAGGAAGCTTATAAAGACGCCATTATTGATAAATGTTACATTTTTCAAACAGTTCACCTGAACCATTTCTTGTACACTTTGACGAAGTAGTACCGTGTGTTGAGGTCTTTAATAATAATAAAAGTATTATTAGTATTATTGGATAAACTCCTCTATAGTAAAGTAAGCCTCATTTTCGTTATATGAAGATACATGGCATGATCAATAAGCCCTGATATAACAGATATGCATTCATCCCAAAATCTTGTAGTCAGCCTATAAGGCTTGAACATTATGAGTTCCATAGCGAACTATGCGAACTTTAGCTACTTTTATCTTCTCTAGATGATCCCGCTTAATTCATTTTTCTGGTAATATAATGATGTAAATTTAAGCACAATTAAAAACAAGAGTTGTACGTTCCCTGATTCTAGCCAAAATTCATCCTATATATTTAACATAGTATGTTCATATGACTAATTGTTAACGGTGCGAATTTAAAACAGATAATCAGAAAATGTTTTGCTATATGTCGCACAGACAATTTAAACACTAATTATGAATAATATGGAACCTTTATAATTCCAGAGTACGGTGGAAGACAGAATAGCAGACTATATCAAGACTTGTCAGTGAAAATTTCCCAATTTCAATAAATAGAGGGAATAGAATGCACGAGTTCAATACTCTTTTATGTGGTTCCACCGAACAAAAAACTTGATCACGAGTGAAAACGGTCGATGAAAAAATGTATTTTTATGATGAGCTGGGGTGCTACTCTTCCAAGGATGAGTGATGGAAAATAATTCTCTTCCATGGGCTCAGAAATCAACTTATATTTCCAAAATATAAATAGGTGAGCGAAAATACAAGAAAATGGTCCTGAATCAATAAATCGGAGTGGGTAGAAACTATTAATAAGAGATAAACAAAAATAACCTAAGTTAGTGTTATTCTGATGTTTGTATTTTGGTGCTATTGACAACCGATTAAACAAACATGGAGGCCAGTAAATAACATATGCGATTAAGAAGTGGCTAAATTCAAAGTGGAAAATTTCAGAAAATGTGATTACCACGATGTTGTTCAAAACCAGAAATCCAGGCATGGCAGTGCAAACTATCAGAAGAGTGATCTAAACATCATCAAATTTCAGTGAGGTAGATAAACTAATTCTAAAGTTTTTATTTTAAAGTTAAATTAAATCTTTTAGGAATATGATGAATACTTATTAATCACAGTACGAAAAATAACCGAAATTTGCCTGTGAAAACGAATCAGATTTATTAGAGCATCGAGAAGATTGTATTATACCATTGTCTTTAGGAAGAATAAACAGTGCTTATTAACTACACAACTTCGATTAAAGGCGCATACCATAAATATACGTATACACGCGACAATGGTGCAGGTATTAATGCTGTAAACCGTCTCTTCATATCAAGGTAAGCACCATAATATCATTACATGAAAAGAAATTCAGTGTATGTCAGTCAATTGCCACCTCATGAGAGTAGTAATCAATTATCCTCGGTTGTATAGGTAGGAAAATACTTATAGTATAGTCTGTAAATAATATTATAGACTACCATCCTCCAACGAATGTTTTCATTACTGCAATTTCTATGTTAAATTTATATTCCATTTGCTGCAATCAATAAAAATTAATACCCGACTTCACTTTCAGGAAGATAGACTATTCTGTGATGTACTAGCACTGATAAATCTAATCACTCCAAACTGTGGACTGTACTAAGCAATTTATTCATGTGCAAATATCGATTGACACTCATCCTAAGTGATTTCTGACTGACTGATTTTTAGGGGCAGTGCACACAAAAATTGGACGTATTTTAAAGGAAGCCAGGAGGACGAAAGATGAGACCCTCAAGTTCCTTGGAATTAATTTCAAATAGATGTCACTTCTTCCATTCACTACTTGCTTTTGATGTGGGAACGAATTTTATATCCTTTCGTGTTCTTAGGCTCGTGAAAAGTGAATGTAAGACAAATTTGCAAGCTTCTTTTTGCATGGCTGTCAATAAGAATGTTTGTTTATTTTATCTGTGAATTTTTTGGAATCGTGGTTTTCGTTCTACAGCGGTCACGAGTTAGGGCCCAAGTAAACTTCGACTTCCGGCTGATAGCGGAAATCTGATAACAGAGTTGCATGCCCCCCAGCAGAAATTGCACAACAAAATCCTTTGCGAAGGGGATGGCAGGTAGGAAGGTTAGGCAGGACTAAATGTTTCATTTTACGAATTTATATAGTGCCTACTTCCGATTAAAATGGTTTTGTAAGCCTGCAAACTTGAGTCATTTATTTTCCATCAATGGTGTCCCATTTGCTTAATAGCTGAGATGTGTTCAACTTCTAACCCTTGCTGTTTCAAATGGAGGTAGTTATTCTGGAAAGATGGTTGTTTTTTCTTACCTTTGTACCCTTTAATAATCATTAGTTCATATTTCTGTTTTTCATGCATTTTATAGACTTTTATTCCCTTCCATTTTACATTGTCTTACCTAGGAGATGTTCCTTCATAAATGATGAGTTAGAACGCTCTATATTTACTATTTTATCTTGCTATCTAATAAGCATTAGATGAGATTTTAACGCCATGCTACTCAATTCCTTTACCTAAAATTCTCTTTCACTCTGTTTCCTCTTAACTTGCTCATTTATCATCTAATATACCGCAGATCCACCTCAACTCCCACTTATCTGATTTGGAAAGAGTTGTTGCCTTCTGCTAGCCTTTAATATAATTAGATTTTAAGGGAGATATCTCGGACAGATTAAAGCTATCTCTACTGGAGATTAGCGCTACTTTTGGTTTTGCCGTCGATAAACATGAATCTGACTTGTTCAGCTTCACTCCAAAAGTAAATTCTCCGGCTTAAATCTGTCTCTTTTAAGGCGAACAATTTGGAAATCCATGCCGAATAATTTTGACAAACATTCTTAATGAATGACAAGACTATTTCAAAGACAATTCACGTATAAGTACAGCATATTTGAACGGATAGCAACAACATAGTAAACTTTCTTGATATTAATGTGATGTCACTATTTACTTATTCAGTACGTCATATAATAACAATTTCAACACGTCCAACTTCGTGCAATTCATCATTAATTCCTTTTGGCGAAAGTTATTGGTTCTAAATACCGAAATGCTGCGTTAGATTTTTCCTGCCTTTCATTTTGAAATCTGGATCCACGCGACATATTGGTCACGGGTTATGGCTAAAATCAACCCAGACTTCCTGCTACTAGCGGAAATGCGATGGCAGTCAGGCCCTATTCTAAATCGATGGATGGATAGGATATGGATAAATAATACATTTTAAATAGTGGATGGATGCCTAAGCTTTCATCATGTGTATTCAAAAAAATAATTTTTGAAAATTTGGAATTACTTGCTGGTGATTTATTTAAACAAACTAATTTAACAGTAGATTGGAATAAATCATGCTCCTAATGTACTAATTCTTAAATTCATGAAAAATTTTGATTGGTAATACTCTTTTTAGGTCAAGTTTTAGGTAATTAATTGAACACTTTATAAGATCACTTTAGAATCATTTAAAGCTCTTATCAAAGTGGAAATTGGGCAAGAGATATACAATTAAATTTAAAAGTAACTAGTTATAAAGATCTAACCATAATGTTCAAGAATCTCTCTTGTTATCAGTACACGACGGAGATAAAATCCAATTATTTCAGATCAAAGAGAGTGATGGATAATTACAGAAGTACATGCTAAGATCGATGCAAATCCGCCAAGAAATGCAATGAAGAACCTAAGACCTAAGTTCTATAACGGAGTCTGGATCGTCTTAAGAAGCTGCAGACGAATAGGAACTTTGAATAAAACTACATTTGAACATATCCTTCTACTGTTTTGTTTTTATGAAATATAGGAAAATAATGTAATTATTTACTTTAAATTGGAGAATTATGTTTCAACCAATCTGTTTATAAAGTAAAATATTCCAGGAATGAGAGTGGAAGGCAGGAATGTCACTTTTAATCTTAGCCATTTCCAAAGTAGTGATATTCCATTTTCTTAGCTAGAGATGATCAAAATCTTTACGTTTTTAATGTTTATTTGAAATATTGCTTGTTGTGAGAGTGAAGTTTACATTTTCGAACCGATGACTTGGTGATCAGCCTGTACCCCTCCAGTGTTAAATTTAACGGCTCCGTTACACATCGGCACACATCAAGTTAACGGTCCGATCAACTGTACAGGTTAAAACATGTTAGAGAGTGAGTAGCAGAATGCAAGCTTCAAAACAGCCGAAAAATTCACGATACATAAAAATCTTGAAAATTTCAGTGGGGAACCGATTTTTTAAAAAAATGGACAAAGTTAAAGAAGTGTCTAAAACTATGAGTTGAAGACCGACAGTAATTTCCTCAACCAGGCCAATGGAAATCTACTGGAATTCAACACGATCAAATGTCAAAAGGACATATTAACGCCACCCGACTTTGTGAAACACAATCAGAGACATGCGAATACATGTTCTAATCTCGTTTTCTTAATTCAACTGCAAAACAGACGAGAACGAGCCTAAAAATGACCATATCCTGACTATTTCAGGTTCTCTCGAGTGTAGGTCCTCCTTTTCTCGAGGTCTTTTTTATCTGATTGAATAAATTAATACATTAGTGTAAGCTGGGATTTACAGCTTCGGAATCAACTAGGGCTTTTGCTTAACAGAGCCCATGAGATGTGTTCATTCAAAAATAACATAAATTCAATGATCCCGTTTCCCAGCTTTACGAATAGACGAATCATGCAGGTGTCTCTATTTGAAATGATTATTATTGTAAGCCATGTCAATTAAATGTTATTGTCGAAAGTCGCAAATGGTGGCGAAATTAATTTCTAATCATTTAAGGGACACTAATTCTAGAGTCGAAAGCATTGCGTGATGAAGACTGGCTTTCAATAATTGAATTTAGGGTAGTCACCTGGGATTACAATTTGCTTTCTTTGTTTCCCCGGTTAGAGTTAATTAACACTTATTACAATCTCATTTTACTGACAGTAATTTTTGGAATAAATAAGCTACAGAGATAGTTAAAGAAGAAAACTGCGCTTAATGGAATTTTTCTTCGTAGTTTAGTTTATGATTTGGAAAAAGAACCCACTTTGTAGGATTTCGACACTTCTAGCAGCAGTGAAATGAAAACAACAATTTGGCAGAATTGGGACTATCAACAAATATTTCTTGTTGTGCGATTGTATCCAGTTAATTTATGGCACTAATAGTTATTAAGTGTCAAATAACAACAGATTTAACAACTCAGAAATTAATGATATTGCATTCAAAATATTTGGCAGGTGAATTAAATAATAGTTAGAATACTAAAAGTTACGAACCCCTATTCGTAACTTACATTGAAACTTACATCTCTCCAGAACCTCACTCAATTGCCATCGAACATAACGCTCTCGAATGTCTCAAACCACGGAGGTACTTAAAATTAAATAGCATTGATCAACACTCCAATTAGATACAAACCTTCCGCTTTAAGACCTAAGTCTCCAGATCTCACTTCCCTCTATTAAATAGAAGTTATATTAACGAGTGTATATCTCTATGATCAAATTTCTTTGATACCGTCTTTGACCAACTGAACTAAATTAAAATAAAAATTTAATATAAAATCTAAATAGTTGTTTTAAGCATAAAAAATGAAACCCCAACGTTTCCACATCTTCAAGGATCGCCAATCAGTAAAGTTTTTAAATTTCCACATTTTGACCTTATGACAAGTAGTGACTTTCAGACGAAGGTATCTATCCATTTTCAAATTATTCAAGAAACCCCTGTGGCTGCTTTCAAAGCTAAAAATATCCCCGGTAGAAGCTTTAAAAAATTGCAATGATTCCTTCTTTTTATTTTTCTTCATTTCGCCATATTTAGGATATTTTGTAGGCTTTCCTAAAGACAGAAACTCGAAATTTTATTGCTTAGACCATAGGATATGCGGTAAGATTTCAAAATTCCCACGATTAATGGTAATTATTAATAAATTAAAGCACAAGAATGATTACGACTCCTAAAGCTAAGATCTCAACTTTTCGTTACTGTTAACATTGCCAATAAATGAAATTACGAAATACTGACACAGTGACCTTTACTTGCATCTGACAAATATTGGCAGTCAGAATCAAGTTTCCACTCCTTTTAAAATCACACCAAACTACCCATGGGATCATCATTATAATAATAATGATGTATACAAAAATGAAACTGAAACTACATTGAATCACTGAACTTATATACTGCTGGACCCGGTAAAAGCTATCTGTGGATACCATTAAAAAGTTATCCAGGAGGGAAGGCAAGAATTCCTCCCATTTTTCAGATTTAAAGATCTAATGTTTTAACTTTTAATATTTCATCTCATCGTTTCTTACCTACAAGTGGGGCATGATTTTAGACTACTGATAAACTAAGAAATCCACTAATGATGACATTTTAATTTCGTTTGTGGTTTCTAACATAGCTAATCAGTTAAGTCATAAAACTTTGACATTTTCACCTTTCCTCACACACGACAAGAGTTAAATGTCTAAGCCATGTTCCATTTCTATAACTCATTTAAATCTCGCCCTGAATACAATAAAATACATAGCCGATTCCCACTTAATTCATTTAAACAAATAATGATTTATTTAAATAATCTTTAAATGATCGTTTCTGGGATTAAAATTTTTACTGATAAGTTAGGCAGAACATCTGCATATATTTTTGGTTGGCGCCTTTTCGGTAACTGCACGTAGCATGTTTCCGTGACCTGGCCTTTGGACAACGCGATATGTCCATTTCACAGTTTACCATTTCATTAATAGCTTCTTGACTTACAGTATCTTAAGGGTACGAATTTGAGCTGAGAGCAAATAGATTAGTTTCCCGGAAATATTAAAATAGAAAGTGAGGAGATAGAAATGTACAATTGTGGTTATTTATATTCTCAAAATGCGTAAATTACTACACTCAGCCAGGCTTTCCATTGGAATTACAACCGACGGCAGGGTTTTATTTCCAATATATGTTTTCCTCAATGAATCAACTATCTGTTTAATTTTGAAACTCTTCTAGAAAACCTTCAGTTAAAACATATCCTCTTCCAACTCCCTTCTTTCACTGTGAATTTGAAAAAAATGTAACGAAAGACTTTCAATTTGCATTATATGGTTCCGAATTGTTCAAATAAGAAACGTGGCTAAGAAATTAATACCAGGTACAACAAGAAGAAATTAGCAATGTAGCTACTCTTCTACTGGATGTAGGTTTTCTTATAGACCTTCGAAGATCAAGGCTTCTTCGTGGAACGCGAAAGGAGGATACCTAAATATCCAAATGCGTGAAAGATAAACAATATTTCCTCTGCCTACTCCAATTAATTTATTAAAAATTTGAAACCTATACATTCTCTTGTCCAATTCGTGTCCTTAATAGGATCTACTAATAAATGAACATTTATGACAAAATTCTTTTGAATTTCTCAAAATTGTACCTCATTTTCTGAATTTTTTTCATTTATATTTTTAACATAATAATTTGAAATAACATTGAGCATACTCACTTAGCCCAGACTTCTTCTTTCCTGACTGCGGTCTGTGTATGACTTATCTTTCGGCCAATAAGCTAGTTAACAATTTTCTAGCATTTGCATATGGAACCTCAGTTTGCTATCTTGACATATTTCAGATCTCTATTTAGGAACTGTTCTCCTTGTTGTCTCCTAAAATAAATTTCTGTCATCTTTCCACCATGGAATAGAGCAGTTTGTAAAGCTTGGAAATTTTCCTAACTACAGCGTTTTGCCAACAAAATAAAGATAAAGTTTTGGTTTTATTCACAAGTTAAAACATAGCCAATCGGTAAAGCAATTAAACTTTGACATATTGACCTTCCCTTACACATGACGGACGCTGATAGTGAAAATCAAGTTTCACGTTATCTTGTCCTGTAAGCAGCTGACATCCTGTTTTTTTGCAATAAGGATATTCCTCCCACTCCCATGGCTCAGTTCATATAATTTGTTTTCACTGAAAATCGTCCTCTCAATTTTGTTATAGAATATGTAGGCAAAAATATTTTGGCTCCCGTCGCCTAACCTTCGGACGTACCTTTTTGCTTTTGCGAGAAAAGTATTCATTACTAACAATGATTCACAATCCGGGAAACAAATAGGTATCTCACTGGCGTACACCTCGGTCTGTAAACCAAAATTCGGTAAACGAAGATGGGGGCTTCAGTAAATATTCCAATTACAACCATATATATCGACCGTTTAATTGATGCCAACATATAGTTTCCATTAGGTAGCAATTACTTAAGGATTTGAATACATGACAAACCCTTGGATTGTCTTGAAGGAAGTATACTAAAAGATGGTAAGTTAATACTAAAAATTGTCGGTAATGAGTACTTTTTCATTTGTTTGTTTGTTTGTACTGTTTGTTAACAGAAACAGTAATAATGTTATTATTGAATTAGCAATCAAGAAGATTGAATAACCAGGCAATAGGATTAATTGCGGAGCTCTTTGATTTTATGTTTAAAATCTATCATAAGAAAGTTTTTGTTCAACATTTGTCTTAAGAGAGATACCTTGGAAAATCTTCGAGTGAAAGGAGTACCTAGAATCAACCCTCTACTGACCATTTTAGCAATTGGATTAATACTGTCATCTGTGGAAATAGCCAACTTTCATGGTTGACCAAGAATTAAACAATCTAGCTTTTAGGATGCGGTATTACAAATTATAATTTCATTGTAAAGCTTTATACTTACCTCAAATAATTTTGATTACTAACAAAATTAATTTAATTTAGTAACGCATTTTAACACATTTTCACAACTGTTTTGGATTGGTTGGTAAATGATTCCAGCATGGGTTCATTTTACATCGCCTTGAGACAATACCCTAACGGATTATTTCGCTTAAAGTTCATTTACCTGGATTCTATTTATATGCCACCGAGTCTCCTGTGAAGTTAGGCAATTTACTACGTGCCCCGATATATAAAAGACAAGAGTTTTGAAATTGAGTAGAAATGTTCGAGAAGGATAAGTGAAATATATACGTGTTAGTTTAGTGTTTATTTAATTTTTACCCTTGCATTAGAGACCGCCAATGACTTTGAGTATTAAAATTGATTCTGAAGTGTTAGAGAAGATAGGCATTACTGAAAAAAGAGGATTCAGATTTATTTTCTTAAAACAACTTGGAAATAAGTCTATTTACTTGAACACCACGTTCAGTTGCCTCCAGAGTTGGCAGTCATCGCAGCGTTTTTCGTGGTCTCTTCGCCATAAATTAGAAAGAATAAAACCTTTTCCTTCGTATTCACTGAGTTATGTTCTGTATACTCGTAGAAATTTTATATTATGTCATGAGATTGAAACCTTTAGTCTATCAGGTATAAATGACCAATTCTTATAACCAAAGAATTTCAGTCTTCTGTTTACCAAGTGAAATAATCTTGATTTTTAAAAGCTAGTATTTCTGGAATTCGACTGAAATAGGAAGTTTTCTTAATATGGTATATAGATTCCATGATGGGAAATGGACTAAAATTTAGGTTAACGATATTTCTATACAATTTAACTGCTAATATTTACAAATGGGCAATACGACAGTTGAAAGTTCATCGATTATTTGGGTACTGCTTCTTGATACGCACCCATTTTAAGCTCGTGAAACACCAATCACGAACGCTCAAATAAAATTCAAACATTTATTTATCAATTCATACTCTAAACTGCTTGGATGTGTATATCTGGCGTCAAATTCCGGAAATGTAAACATCCACAGATGCTCTATCAAAATCGCACTCCAACAACTGCGACAACATAATGTTTATATTGACAAAATAGTAGTCAATTCGAAATCTAAATAAGAGAATTGCCGTAAGGATAAGCATTTTTCGGTGTCTCTTTAAATCGATCTTCATATCTTGACTTTGGAAATGGCAATTCTATAGTACTAGATAGATGAATCTCGAACACGATCTTTCTGATGATGATAAATATATAAATTGTTTTAATTCTTGTTAGAACTCGCTAGAAATTTTAGAAAAAATAAGAATTTTTTAGAAATATTTAAGGTTTGATAGATAAGTTGACCGATTTGAAGGAAAATACCACTAGATATATGAGTTATTTTTACAAATAAAATTTTATTTTTTTGAAAAATTTCACAGTGCATTTCATTTTTAAATACATAGTCAAAATATTGGTCGGCTTAAAATCGCATTATTTGCCTGTAATTAATATTCTATCCACGGCATTTGAAGAAATGAATGGATTCCAGCGATCGAATACTATCTTTATCTAACTAAAAATCTTATTTAATAACACGATTTCCTTAAAGAGCGCTTCTTTTTACTTTGAGTTTTTATTATTCTCTTGCTCCCATAATTAAGTCCGCTTTAAAATGTACTTTTTATGAGTTTTGATAACCTTTTGATGCGTTTCCTCCATTGGCGAAAAGCTTATTACAGAATGCTTGAATGAATATAGAAGCGTATTTCTCATGAAGCTCAAATTTCGGGAGCCAACTACTCTGATTTAAAGTTTATTATTAAAGATTATTACGGAATCATCTTAATCTCATGCAAAAATGACGGATGCAATATTCTGATTAAGTTGATCGAATAGATAGGGGAATTTGAAACAAATCCATTGGTTAACATTGGAGGATTCACCTAGTATTTTGCCATATATTTATTCACGTTCGACTTCAGCCACTTTCTTCATTTCAAGCGTATTTGGAGCTCAGGCAGCATAGTTTATCGCTGCCAAATGTCATGTCCAGACAATACAATCTAGTTCCATTTATACATTGATAATATATATGTGTTGGGGATTTCCGATGAAGTCCAAAGCTGCAAAAGCGTCTTCCCACAATTCAGTTTGTCGTTTCGTAAAATAATGGTTCAACAGACATAACGGTTATTAAGGACTGCATCTGTTCAAACTCCGTAAGTTTTATAAAAGACCAGAATGGTTAAAAGACTACGTATCAGAGTGTCCTTAACAATTTTGATATTAAATCCAATGCGAACTTCTTCCGAGACTATTTTGAGAAAATTACATCATATTTTCTTCTGAGCTGAGTAGTAAAAATAAAATCCAGAACACCATGGACCAAATCCCTCTACCTTTACGTCAAATTTTTTTCTTATAGCTACGTGTTGGGGTTAAAGTAATAACTAACGATTGACAGCTAACAACTAACGCCAGCAACAACAGTCACCAATTTGTAGCTGCCTGAGTAAGAGCTAACAACAATTGTGGAGCAGAACACCAAGAGTTGATTAGACCAAAATGTATTCAAGCAAGCCACAACGAAGATTGAAGCGAGTAAGGGAGAGAGGGGGAGAGGGAGGTAGGAACAGGTGACTGATAAGCGTGCGTTATGTTTTGATAGGAAAAACAAAGACAGCTTTGTAGGAGTCCCTTGGGTAAGGCCGCAAGAGAACGTGAGCGCAGATGTGGTTTTGCATGAAATTTGGCTATTATAAAAGGGAGAATCGGTAAGCGTGTTTAGACGTTATAGATAGGGATTTTGCGTCATAGTGACATAAAAGACACCACTGCAGCTACGTGGACTAAAAACCGATATATTATCATAGAGAATGGGAATAAAGAGAAAATTTGGAAGTATATAGAGGGTCATTCTTCACACGTATCCGGTTGTATAGTATAGTATCCATACATTTATTATACTTTCGCAGTTGTGCATTCAAGTGGCTAATAACCAATATTTTCATTTCAGCTCCTACGTAAGAGATCTTTTGCATAATGATTAACGCATAATCAGGAAAAGGTTAGATTTCCACCTTTCGATGAGAATAAAATACAGTTGGCAAAGAATTATGCATACAAAATCATTAAATAAACTATTACTCATTCCGCAGCATCTGTTTTAATTTAATAAGTAATATTTAAGAAGATAAAAATCCTCACTCATTGATGAACATTCCCAGCAAACTTAAAATCTTGTCTTAGGCCATGGAGGGGTAAAAGAGCCTTTTCTCTGATACGAAAGACCAAAATTAGAATGGGAAATCAGAGGGTGATTTAACATCAACAGGAAATAAATGGAAAGGTGGTGGAGATTATAGAACAGAACATCTCTAGGAAGAACAAACAAATAATGCATTAATATCTTGGTGTCTGTTGTCTGCTGGATGCGGCAGCCATAAAACTCGTTTGCTTGTGAGCTTCATATGTTTATCATCACACTTACGGCAATATGTCAAATTGAAAAAAAAAATTATTCCCATTTTTAGGTTTCTGTGCTATTCCTTTTCCATTATTTGAGTAAATGCTTAAAATTATGATAAACAGACCCTCAAAAGAAACAGGCTCACACCTTGGTTTAAGAAAACAGATGTATTTATTTTCCCTCTTTTAATTTAAGCACAATTATGCTGATAATAGAGCAGCTCTGAGATGGATCTTTAGCCACCCCATGATTTTGGTTGGCAGTTTAATACATTCGAATCTTCTTATCTTATTATTAATTTGATAGCTCACTCTAATAAATGGTGCAAATTTGAATGACATCGGTCACTCTTATTATATTTATCAGCATTCTTAAATTTCATATGACAACAAAAATAATTATTTCGAATGAAATCAGCTTTTATTATTACTAAAATATACAGTAAATATTCCTCGTATTTGTCAGTCATATTAAGTTTATTATATTGTATGAGTTTGAGGCTTATGATTAGAATAATTAGGATATTATTATTATGAGCATTCGTCTGCATTTGTACTGGGGACACCACTATAATAAGTATGTGCTTGAGTTTTTCAGGACAGTTCTTAACGATCTTTTCAATGCCCTGGCAATGTAATCCGTAATGGTCCTTCACCATCTGTGCACTCAAGCAACTGGTTTTCAAATTTTACAAAAGGAGTAATTTCACAAGCCCATTAACGGAAGCGTTAAAAACACTTAAATGGGAAAGAGTGGGGTGAGGGGAGGGTCTTTCCTGGAACCGCTCTAATGCAAAGTCATTATACCACTCCATAACTAACCATTGCAGTCGGCCATCCGCATTAATGGATTTGCAACGATGAGTACTGATTTCGTAACCTCTGGCATTATAGACCTAAAATTTGATCACTGTGCCACACACATGCACTTTATAGGAAGTTCCCTTTCAGTCACCATGAAGATAAAATAAATGACGTTTTTCTTCTACTTCATACGCAAGTAGGAATTTGAAGAGTTTGATAGCCTACCCCTGTTATGTGATGCCAGTTATAACAAGCTTGTTTCAATCAGTCAAACTTATCTTGCTTATATGAAGAATTTGGTTAATTAAATTTAAAATATATTTTTTATCTATTTTTATCATGTATTTAGGATTAGCATTTGATTTCACGAATTAAAATATCACAGTGATTTGTAGTTAATTTTCATCAAACGTTTATCAGCTTTTCCCCTCACTGAAAATAAAATATCATATTCAGTCTCTCATACGATATCTGTTCAATTCACTGGGTCATAAAATTGAGAAGCTAGACCTTAGGAATGCTAAGATAGGATGGAGAATATAGGTTAAGCTATACGAACTCCACTACTGCAGGAATAGATGGAGGCAGTAGATTATTAACCTCGAGGGAGAGAAGGACGATAGGAAGGTGTCAGCCTAGACAGAGAAAGCTGAAAATGTGAATATAATGCGGAACGAAGTTCAAAATGGAGGTATCAGATAAGGGGAGGTGGGGTGGGAATCAATAGATGTCCTAAAGAGAGACAGATGAGTCAAATAGAACGGTGTGAAGAATCCAGGAGACTTGTAAAATTGAAACCCGAGGTAATTATGCACTCATGTAAAAGCCGAAAAAGGCGAAAATTAAGTTCGTTTCATAAAATGGTTAATTAAATTTCCTTTTTAAGGGTATTTATTGAATTGGGATAGTTTAAGGTGTACCTATTGTATTGATTTGAGGAGAAAGAAATGTAAATACTAGGAACCCCTTTCTGAATGGTAAAGATCCCATGTAGTAATTACGCAGCTTGTATTCTTATAACCTTGAAGAAACTTAAACAGAATGTAGGCATTCAAAATGTAACTATTCACTACTAAAAATTTTTAAATTCTCAGTGTTTACGACTTTGCGCTCGTGTTATCTTGATGAATTTTAAATAAGGTATGCAACATGTTTTCCTAGAAAAATTTTGACCTACAAATCGCAAAAGTGCGTGCTACCTACTCAATCAGTTACGTAAAATTGCCATACAAGAATTCACCATACAAATGTGATGAAATATTTTTAACAAAATCGGCTTTCTGAATGTGGGCATAATATGATATAATGAAGTCTAAAGTACTCGGTTCTGTGAAGGGTGTGGTAATGTAAAAGTATATTTAATTATGCAAAGCAGTTTTCATAAATCTGGCTGCCGAATCGTAAAATTTACCTCGTCTTCCCATGCTATCAATTAACGAAACTTTGGGATTCTTTGACCTTCTCCAAATTAAATGAATGATTTCTCAGCCGAAGGGCAACCAACTGATGAGTTCATAAATGAACTCTCAAATATCTCCTTTCCACTGCAATAACCGTTAAACGTTGGTCTTTTATGTAAGGACAATTATAAATTGAAGAACAGGAACGACTTTACTTTGATTAATATAAAGAAGACATGTCAAAAACCGCACTTGGATCTATCTTACCCACAAAATTAGCTATTATTATGCAAATAAAATGCAAAATCGAAGTAATTTCGAGTGGTGGAATATGAGAAAACGCTAGAGATTCGTGGACTAGTGGTGGAATTCTAAGCTGAGCAATAACTTTCATTCAATGGTAACATCATTCTAAGATAAATAATTAAATTATTTATTTTAATTTAACTTAATTTAAAAATAAATTATCTAAGTAAAAACGATTTTAACTTTTAATACTGTTGTAAGACCGATTAGTTATACAATGAATCTTCAATTTTATTAAAACATGTGTTTACTAATTGCTTATTAAGATAGAGCCTCCCTAGGGAGAGACTCGATTTCTGCCATCCCCTAAAATAGTCAGACCTAACCAATGTGATCGGCCATTCCAATAACAAGGTTTGTGCTGATGTGAATCGAACCCGTGATTTCTGGCATTTATCCAGACATTCACGGTAACCAATGCACCACCGAAGTTAAGAAGTAGGGCAAATTGCATTGTCAGACTACTGGCGCAATGTTCCCTAATATTTAATAATTTTACATTACTATATAAGACATCCTAAAATATTTTTTCTAATTAACTATTTTATTGTTCCCTTTTGTTCCAAAACTTCTGTCGCATGATCCTTTAAACGTGTGGGGACAAATCCTACATTCTATCAAGATGTTGCATAGCTCTTATTTATAATTATAATAAGTAAAGTCAATGTTATTATTTAAAAATTCATAGTTCAGAAAATCTGAAAACATGATTGATAGCAAATAAGATTTTTCGGATTTTATTTCTTATTGGCGGATTAATATATCCCATTATTAAATTAATTATCATATTAGCCTAGCTTTCAAACTAACCAATAAAAGATCACTTTTTTTCACTGTTTGAGTAAAAAAATGGTGATAGAATAATGGGAAAGCATTGGTGAGAAATAAATGTAGCACACATTCTAAAATGTTTTTTTAAAAAATATTCTCACGTTCCAGGTTTTCTATTACAGATTCCACTGCTACAATATTAAGCCTAACTGCCACTATACAATGTTTATGACACAGAAGAAAGCAGGAAGAAAACCTATAGCTCAGCGAATACTTCTCTTTCCTTTATTGACTATGTGCTTATATAACTTGAAAATATGGAGTTTGAGGAACACCTTGTTAGTCGGTAATATTGCAATATGAAGACTTCATTCGAAAAATCTGGTGTCAGATGAACGAATTTCATTTGCATCACTTTTATTAAGTATGTTCAGAAATCGAAAATGTTCGAATTTCCTCCAGTCACCTGAATTATTTCCAATAGAACCAAACAAAGTTCCTGAAATTCACCCTTGATTACTAGTTAATGAAATATTCGATTTCTACCTTCCTAGTAGGGAATGCGGTCTCGCTCCTGCTGAAATTATTGGCCAATCAAGAAGGCAGTTAGTCTCCACTCCATACAAAGTTAGAAATTTTTCTGATAAAAATTGCCATTCCAATGGATCTGAACAATGATAACCATCAGATTAGATATCCGGGCACCTGGCAATATTGCATTAGCAGTGAGGTTTATGTCCGTAGCCACAAATATTTATTATATGGTGCTGAAAGACCCAATTAGTTAGTTTAACAAACATTAATCGTATTATTATTATGGAATTATTAAACGCTTTTTTTATTTCAAACCATTTCCTCCTGTATTTCTTTCAGTCTGTCATCTAACAAAGCCAAAATAGTCAAGTAAGTCGTTAGGTAAAGCGGTTGATTTCTAATATTGTCAGTTATATTTAGCAAAACATCTTCTGTTTACTAAATTTAACAAGGAATTTAATTTCTCCCTTGCCGTTCTGTTACTTTTTAATTAAATCTTACAAAGCCACATTTAGAGCTTCCCTATTAGGCTATCTTGCCTTAATGCATGTCAAAAAGGAAGTATACTTTCTTGGAATTGCTAAATACAGAAACAAAAAAACGTAATTTCTTTCTTGGAAATTTGTGCTATAAAATTAGCCTTTTTCTAATAACTGCCAGGGCAAGGTCACGTCGTCGTCGTAGTAGCATTCACCTTAACATTTACGCGTTGTGACAGTTTCATTCGCTTTGATAAGGATTTTGCATACATCCGCTTGTAACTATGCCACGTTTGTTTCTAAGTCGTTTAACATAGTCAGTTTAGACCTCAAGGAAAGCTTTTTCTTCTGAACAGCAGTTAATAAATATCAATTTAATTCCAATAAATATTTATCGAAAATATTTTCTTAACATCTCGTAAAACTGTTGCTAGATGTTACTGTTCTGCTTATGATAAATATTTTTACCAATATATTTTTATATTCCCATTCGTACATCAAAGATAGATTGCCTGTTTGCTTGTTTCCGTGCAAAATTTTGTGGACACAAAATTTGCATCATTGGCATTTTCTCCTTCGTTTAAATTTGCCACTTTGTTCGCTTCATAAATCTTCAGATATCCGTGACGCAGTGATTAACGTGTCCACCTGTGAATGTAGGAACCACGACTTCGACGTGAATCGGTGCAATTCCAGTAAGTGGAATAGCTTGGGAGTTAAAGGATTTCTTTTATTCCATGCAGTCAGGCCTATTCCGTTCTTCCAGATGTATCAAATCCTATAGAGTTCTATAGTTTCTTTGCAATCCGGCCTATAACTTAGTGGTATTGCATTAGTATAAGGTGCATGCTTCAGTGTTCTCTTTTGTGATATATACATAAAGCAGAATAATTAGGAAAAAAGTTATTTTAAGCACATGGACATCCAAGTTCAAATCTGCCAGACGTGATTTCAAAGTAACAGCACTGTAATAACCTTTCTCATGTGACCTCTCGCTGATAAAAATTAATTTTTTGTTGATAAAGTAACGCAGTCAGTCCATTAAAAAAGGATAGAAACAACAAATGCGAAAAAGGATTAATAAAAAGAAAGTATAAATCAGTAAAACTATGTCTATTACTGTAACAGTAAATAGAAAATACGCAAGGACACTTCAATAAACTATCTGATATTCTTCACTTTTAAATGAATTTTTACCCAATGAAAATGAGATCTAACCGAAATTATTTATTTATGGTCCCTTTTAGTGATGCTTGTGCCTATCTTATCAGATATTTATACCCGGAAAATCAATTAGTGCTCAAAAATAATTGAAAATAATCAAACATTGGATATTTAAAATTGGTCAGACATCAGATTTTTGTCGGAATAATATGGATAAGCTTGCCTTCTTTTAAATAACCATTCAAAGGAATATACAAGGGCTTGAAAATATATAATTACTGACTAGATTTCCACTTACATTTGTAACCCCAATTTTCGGATAATTAGGATCTCATATTTCAAGAAATAAATTTAGTCCAGTTTATCTATGTGGCGATTGTGGTGATTAAACAAGGAAAATTAGGATTTATAGCATTCGCAATTTCATAATTTCTACCTAAAAATATGGGTAAAGCATAGACTGGATCGTCTGAAGCAACTTGTCAAACTTCATCATTAATGTTATCTGATTTTTAGGAACATTTTCATTGACTCAGTTTAGGTATTCAATTATAAAGAGGTAGGAGGGGATTTTATGAGGTTCCTGGGTCATATTCAACAAACTTCGTTGAAAAAATAAATGTTTTAACTATTAACCAGCATAATTTCCCTCCTAATTAAAGTATTTTGAACGCCTTCCTCCTGGCTCCTCTCGTTAATCCGGCAATGCTATTTATAATATAGGCTTAATTTCAAAATCCTCATTTAAATTACTGTTACTGAAATTTCTAATCATTTGTGTACCAGTCAGTATTTTCTCATTCAATAACATTGTCATGAAACACAGGACAGAATCATTGTATTGATTAAATGAAATTCCAGATGCAATAAAATTATTTTCTTTATTACATTTTAAATGATCAAGCACCTTCTCTCCTTGCTTATACTTAAAAACCCATTAAATCAACAATAAACCACTTAAATGAATATCAAGAAAAACAGCTTTAGATTTTCTCTAACAAGAGAAAATCTAACCTTTTACTTTTGTAGTATTAATCTGTACTAATGCACAACAGCCCCTTGAACGCAGAAACAATAGAATTACCTTGGAATGTTTTCGTGTAAGGTTATAGTCCCAGCTTTTTATGGCCCTTACTGATCGCTATAGAAATAGCTGATCATAGACCGTTTAATTAATTTATTGGCCACTAGTCAAGTTTACAAACCCGGTTTCTTCCTTTTGGTCGGAAAATTTAAGAATTGTCAAAGTTCTAATCATCATCATGGCATGAGTGGACTAGCCAAGAACAAAAATATAATAGAAAAAGCGATAAATGGAAACATCTATTTAATAGTTACCGAAACATTCTTGAGCTCATTTCATAAAAGACAAGGTGTCGCAAAACGGCTGTTACTTTTACTATCACCCTGGCAGAGCATTACCTTTTTCATTTCCAATCAAGAAGTAGCATAAATTGACGCAAGTAAGGATGGTGGGGTAGAAATAGAGCATAAATATTGGGACACCAAAAGATCCTTACTATGGATGTACTCTGGATTTTAAAATTGTCAATTTGCTGCTTAATGGGTTTAGTTCACGGCGCCATGAGCAAACTTCGAAAGACCAAACTTTAGGAAACGACTTATAATCTACTCAGTGATAGTTTATATGCTCTATGCACAGGCTAACTGTTATATTAGATCAGCCAAAGATGAACTATTTGGAACTGGCTAAGATGTATTCAGCTTAGCAAAAATTTTTGGAGGATAATTAGCTTTCCATAGTGGAAAAAACACAGAGAAACACATTAACATTCACTCGCCTTCATCGTTTTGCATTTAGAAACAATCTAACTCATTAAAAACTTAAAATTAACATACAATTTTTTTATTTTTTTCTAAACAATATTAAATATACACAGCTTAAAAATAATGAACTATGATTAGGCATAGCGAACCTTTAGGAATGGTATCAACCATCCTCCCACAAAATAAATAAATATATAAATCTCATTTGTCATATTCTATTTAACATTCACTTTTAGTGTTTTTTTTGTGAATGACTATTTTGTAACTATTCAGTTGCCCGCTTTTGTAAAGTAGGACTCTACAATGCTTTAGCATTGCTAGAAGGTTTAGTTCTACTGTTATGATGTATCTCCCCACTAGATATCGCCAGGCTACAGTTTACTCAGAGAGAAGAAGGCAAGATAGACATGCAGTCACTCAAGATCGCTTTATTTACAAGAATATTTATAAGAGAATGTAATTAATGACCGTTACAATGAAGAGGAGGATTTATCTAGACTGGCTGTCGAGGTACTAGAGACAGCATGCACCTGTATATTAATTTGACAGAGACCATCCCGTTTATATCCCTCATCTTTCGAAAGTACATATACTCGACGAATTTATGTTGACGGCCCCTTATCAGGGTGTTTTTGTTTATCCGAGTGAACATTTTGAGTAACTTGAATTTTCGAAATTCGAAAACTAATCGGGTTTTCGAAGTTCTCCTATTTCTCAAAAAAATATTACATTTTACTGAAATATGTTTCAACGACATTAAGGCCTGCACATTCTCTCACTCACGTTCTCCTCTCAGTGACTTGAGCAGTGTGTACTTTCAGCGCCGCGGTGATTTTTATAGCATTAGCTAGAGGTTTATGTGCAATTTGAACTGCCTTGTAGGCTGTGTTTGAGGAAAGAACATAAATACAGAGTTCTAAAACTGTTACAGCCACTCTGATTGCGCGAAATTGAGAGTGGTAAGCAGAAGCATTTTAAAATACACCTTATATACTTCTTCGTGCTGATACAATCTAAATTTCCTTAACAGAATACTCGAAAAAGCAATTTTAAAAAACCGCATAGAACTATTGCAGGAAAGAGTCTAGCTTAAGAAAGATCGATGCAGGATGGAGAAATCCAGTTGCATTCACCATCTTTACGAACTCCATAAAATAGGAAGGAGACAGAGATGGTGATGATGTAGGGAATAAAGGCGACAGCCTCGTAATTGTGATTAAGTGGGAATTGGATAGTTGGGGGGAGGATCAATAGGCGGCTTAAATGCCAGATACAAACTTTTTCTTTAAAGGGCCGAGAAAGCAGAATGACACCAATTCGCTTATATGATCATAACAGAGCAGAGCTGAGAGAGTTGATTTTAACTTAGCAGAACTCAATTAGCATTCATAGTTAATTACTCCTT